>APFE031512918.1:5028-68572 GCA_000404065.3 Pinus taeda
ATGGAAAAGTGCAGAAATATGAATAAGCAGAATTCAAAGTTTATATACAACTATTATACATGATCAAAACACAGCAATCAAAGGCATTCTGTACAGCTATTACACATGAAATAAGAAAAAGAAATGCAGAAAATTAAAGAGTACTATACAGGCCTTCAGTAAACAGGGGCCCTCTGCCTACTCCAGCCGGCCGGTTCAATGATCAATTACACGCTCAAATGGAAAACAGTCTTCTCATATATTATGCATTAAAATAGAAAGTACAGTGGGGAGTTCAAAATTACATATCAGCAGCTAACAACTAACTATCCAACGTTCAAAGACGCTTTATTTATAACAGAGGAAAGCAAACTAACTTAACGAAAACTAAGCTATTCGAGCAGTTTTGTAAAAACATGTAGTCTTGCTGCGTCCTCAGATTTAGGCAACGGTCGTTGTGGGCATTCAATCCGCTGTTGGATTCATGTTTCCCACTATCTTCATGGCTGAGGACGATGCCACCTGTTCTTCACGTGCTCTAAAATAAAACACGCAGAGCCGTGCCACCGCCAATGACTTATGTTGACCGTAGTTGCCTCCTCGTTGACCACGGGTTTTGATGACCTGTTTGGGTGAGCTGGAAGGACACACACCATGTCCTTGGTTCCACGAACTTGCCCATGTGTCTCTTCTCCCCGGAGGACACCTGGAACATATCATTTAATAAAACAGCTGCGGAATCCGGGGTTGGCTGCGGAAACCGGGATCAGCTGCGGAAACCATGTGTGAGCTGCGGAAACGCAACACTTTGAACCAGAATTCTAAACCAAACACAGTCATTAGCATAATTAGAAAACCATGTAAAAAGTCCTAAAATACAATGATTTGAGCAATTTGATGGAGAGAATGAGTGGCAAAAGAAGGAAATGAATAGGAAAAGGAGGTTGAGAGGATGTATAGAGAAGTGTAGGTTTGAGGCTCAACACAGGCCACACTTCCTTCTCCTTCACCTTTGTTCTTCAAAGACATAAGTGAATAGCCAACACTTTCATCCTTTGCAAACCTATCGTACAATATCTGCAAACTACATGTTCAATTACATGAATAATCATGACCCAAGCATCCCCATACTTTCCAAGAGTTTATACGACACACTCTTTGGTCAATTTTACGTCATAATGGAAACAAATACCCCAACTATCAATAAAAAGAGGCCAAAACATCATTATGTTGCTTTCATAAGTGATGGAAACACAACATCATTTTTACAATTATATCACAACAAATGATTTAAAAATGTGGGCATGACAAGTTGCAATATCTAGTAAAACCATCTCTCACTCATCAAAGTGAATGGGTCATCATCCTGGAGCTGATTCACTTGTTGAACAACTTTTCCAACAGGTTCTTGCACGGGTGATTTTTCCTTGAGACACTGCTTTGGATGGAGCCTCCAACATGTGGCTCTTTCATGTTCACCTTTATTGCAATGATTTCAAAAATGATTCTTCCTCTAGATCTGCTTAACCTTTTTCCTTCGATGATGTGGAGAAGGCCTTTCACATCTCGTCCTCTTTCTTGCAACCATTCTCTTCCAGCACTCGAAAACCACATCGTTATGCAACCCACAAAAACTACATGGTTTTCTATGCCACGATTTCCTCTCATCATTAATAATATGCTTGTAATCAAAATGAACTTTAGAATACTGAGACTTTTCCTACCTTGCTCTGGATTTCTCTTTGGAATGCTTTCTCCCACTTGGAAATGACCTGCAATCATGACCATTGTAGGCTTGTGAGGTACTTTCAACATCCTTCATTGTCTCAGACTTGTCACATGAATATTCTCCTATCTCTTCCTTTCCGACATAGCCCAATATTGCATGTTGCGGTAATTCCACCACTTGGATGGGATTGACAATGCCTTGCCTATTAGCTCTTAGGCCCTTGCCTTCATATCCCATCTTTTTCAATAATCTTGAACCAATGACTACTTTTTAAAAGCACCCAAATCATCATCATCATGTGAAAATTAAACTTAAGAACTACCAAAACTGTTTACCTTTGCCGTGGATTCTGAAGCAGGTGATGATGGCTTCGCTAAGCCTTCGCTGCACTTCAAATTTCCCAAGGCCTCTTCCGTGGCTCATAACTGAAGCTGCAATCTTTGCTTCTCCTCTTTTCTTCTTGTAGAAATATCCTCAATTCAACATTTTCTGCTTGAAGGCTTTGATTTATCTCCTCATTTGAATGATGAGAAGACACTGAAGAATGTTCACTTGAGGAGGTAGATGGAGAATCGTCCTTTGCTCTTTCTTTCTCCTTTACCTCTCTTGTCATTTTCTCCTCATAATATGCATACATTATATTTACCATGCTGGCCATCTGATAGAAGGCCTCATAGAGATATCTGTCATCCTCCATTTTATTTATAATTGCATGTTCAATCATTCACACTCGCAATTTACATCAACAAGAAGATTGCTCTGATACTAAACTTGATCCAGATTCTCTCAACTACCAGAATTAACCAAGATATTTTACTTATGTGACGTTAGCAATGTTACATGTGAAAGAGTATGAAAAACCATATGTGAATACATTAACGAAAGAGGATGCATAATGAAACCATTAAATCAAAGAACACACGCAAGTTGATAACTGAGTTCACCCAGTATCGGTTATGTCTACGGGCCTAATGTCAAGAGTGGGGAGGCATCTTCATTAAATGTTGCAAGATGATTATGAGTACATGGTGCATTATTTGTCATTATAAGGATAAACTCCCTCAACTAGAGTGGTATATTTCTCTACGAGATGTTCTCCTATAGGAAATCTCACTCATATGGGCCATCCTTTAGCATGAAAATATATTAAATTCTCACATGAAGTGGAATACAAGTATCCTCCAATAGAATGGTAAACAAGGATCTCAACATCAAAATCATCATCTCAGCAAATCAAAAGAAAGACATGGAATCACTGCATCATATACCTCCACTGTTGGGGATGGCCTGAAAATGCGCATCTTTGCTGAAGAAATAGATTGAATTGTTGAATTTGTGGTGCGAAATCGTGTCAAATGACTTTAAAATCAACTCCTTTTTGACGTCGTCAATTCTGGGCACCCGGGAATCTCAAAGAATACCCCCAAGATTCCTTTCTGGAGATGGGTGAAAAATTTGATGCTCAAATGATGAATCTAACTTCAGCACTGCACGCCTTACAAAAAAATGAGTAAAATGAGTATAAAATCAGTTTGGTTCTGAAACTGTCAAAATTCATCCCTTAGGGAATCTTTTAGATTCATCATGATTTCAAAAAGATTCTTCATTGTTGATTGCCTTAAATTCTGTCGCTCAGATGAGGAAGCTGATCACATCATAACGTTCCTTGAGAAAAAATGGGAAAAATGAGTATGAAGTCAACCTAGTTCTTTCACCTTCAAAAATTGGCATCCAAGTAATCTTTTCTATTCCATGTAGATTCCTAAATCATGGTAACACCTTCATGGTTCTTCCTTCATCATTATGTCTCAAGAAAACACGCTGCTTAGATCAGAAAATTGGAAGCACCACTAGATTTCTAGAGAGATTCTGAATAAATTGAGTATAAAGTTTGCATGATTCTACAATTGTCAAAAATCAACGCCAAGGGAATCTTTTAGATTCCTCATGAACTCCCTGTGTCAGGGTTCCTTGCCTCGATTTGTGTGCCACTCTTGGTTCTCTGTTCTCTCCTATGCTTCTTTGTCGAATGGAAAAACTTTGTGTCTAAATAAAAAAATGTGGGGATATTACAAGTCGGGCTCATGTGGGCCATTTGTGGCGGTCTAAAATGGGCGGGTGGAGGTCCTAGGGTCAAGCCCGCGAGCCTCCCTTGTATTGGTAAGCATTTGATTTTTTTGGTGTGTTTTTGGATTTAGATAGGTGGTGTTTTATGATATGGGGCTGCGTGTGGGTGGGCCAGCTAACAGATTGGTGAGTTCAAATCTCATCGCCCCTGGTTCACGTAGAGGTTGGTTTATAACCGTTAGATTGTATATATATATTATATATATATATATATATATAATATATATATTATATATATTATATATATATATATATATATATATATAATGTATATATATATATATATATATATATATATATAATTATTATATATATATATTATATATATATGTAATATATTATATATGTATATATATGTATATGTATATATTATGTATATAAATATTATTATATATATATATATATATATATATATATATATATATATATAGATGTAGACAAGTTTGGGTTAACGGGTCCACCAATGGCAACCCACCCATATATTTTAATAACCATTGGGGGGTGGTAGCTCGCCCATATACTTTAATATATTTTGTTAATAACCTTTGGGGGTGGTAGCCCACCACCCCATTTTAATATATTTTTTTTCTTATTTTAAAACAAATTGGACAAAACAAATTGAACAATTTTTGGAGTGACCGACAAAATTAGATAGGCAACAATTTCACAAGTTCCGGCCACCGAAAACCATCGCTGCCAAGTCCCAAATTGTTTCCTCGTTAGTGACCGCCAAATTTTAGCGGCTTTTGCCAAATTGAGCCATACCTCTAATTTTAGTGGGCCTGTAAATTTAAGTTGGCTCTCTTGCCAAATTTAGCCAATGGGCATAGTTTGACAAATTTTTTGACTTGCCATAACTTTCACATATGAATTCAGATTGAGGTGCCATTTGTGCCATCGGAAATATTGTGACGAGCTCTTTGATATGAACCTAGTTTCATGGAAATCTATTTTTATTTTAATTTTTTTATTTTTGAGCCTTTCTTGAGCCCTCTTTGATCATTGAGTGTTTCTAGATCCACCTGGATCATTCCTCCTTACCGAGGAGCTTTTGTTCCTCCAAAAGCATGAACATAATCTGCATCTGTTGTGTTACATTTTCTGCACAACAAGTGTCCAGACAGGCTACACTTCCTTCTCCTTCACATTTTTTTCTTCAAAGACATAAGTGATTAGTTGACACCTGCATCCTTTACAAATTTATCATACAATATTTGCAAAATTCATGTTATATTACATGCCCAATGATGACCTAAGCATTTCCATACTTTCCAAGAGTCTATACGACACACTCTTTGGTCAAATGTACATCATAATGGAAACCAATACCCCAATTATCAATTAAAAGAGGCTAAAACATCATTATGTTGCTTTCATAAGTGATGAAAAGACATCATCACTTTTACAATTATATGACAACACATTGTTACACAAAATTTGTCACTGTCCCTGTACTCCCTGTTCCCTGATCTTGGAGGACCTCTATAGTGAACCCCGCATGCTTTTCCTTCATGAAGAAACTCCCATTGTGTCCCTCTTCATGAGAAAATCAATTCCCTTTTGCAACATTTCCCCTGAAACTCCTGTTTTGCCCAGTTTACAAGACCGACGCTAATGGCCTTTGTCTCCCCTGTGCCGATGTGCAGAGATTAGCACTATTCCTCACACCGACTGGAGCGACTGAGCTATGTTTCAGTCACGTTGGTCCTGTTATGGAAAGTTGTTTAAATTAGAGCCAAAACTTCCAACTCTAGAAGCTTGGTAATGGAAGTCTGGTAAATGGTTTGGCCGAATGGGGTCGAGGATGACAGTTTGGGCTCCTTTCCCCTATAATGATGGAACTACCTCAAGGGATAAGTCCTTCGCCCATTAGAAGAGGATCCATCTCCCATCCATATTTCCTATATAAACCTCCCTTCTTCCCAAGCACAAACTAGTGTGAATGTTATAGTCACAGTTGATAGTTTTTGGCTGAGTGTGAGTGTTGTAGTTGCAAAGTGTTGATGCTATTTTGGAGTAGACAAGCAAGATATCACTAGTTGTAGCTATCTAGTTGTGTGAGGGAGAAGTGTGCTTTGATTTGGAGTGAAGCCTAAAGGGAGGAGCTTTTAAACTATTGTTGTTTGAAGCCATCATGGAATGCTAGCAGAAGTGTGTGGGAACCTGGTCTTGTCAGAGGAAGATTGCGGCGTCAAGACGAATGGTTGTAATCTCTCTTTGATATTAATATATGCAACTATCGATTGATTTCCTACATGTTTTGTAATATCACATATTCATGGCTTAATGTTTCTTGACTTGTTAAGTAGGTTGAATTGAAATTTGTCTATTATTATGTTTGTGTGTTGTTGTTGTTTACTTGTTTCAGGAGCTTGAAGAAGGAAGCGAAAGATTGTTGGAGCGAGAAAGCGAGGACATCATCAAGTAGGATAAGTGGACCAAGAGGTAAGCCCTCTTGATTGATTATAACCTAAGGAAATATTCCATAGAATGTATCTGTTGTGGCTAGACCCATTATCGGGCTAGTGGAATTCATTCGTGTTCACACTTATAATTTTACTTCACCACACACATAATTTACAAATGTGGCGCCATGACAAAATACTATATCTAGTAAGACCATTTATCACTCATCAAATTTAATAGGTCATCATCTTGGAGCTGATTCGCTTGTTTAACAACTTTTCCAACTGTTTCATACACATGATTCGCTTGTTTAACAACTTTTCCAACTATTTCATGCACAGACGCTTTTTCCTTGAGACGATGCTCTGGATGGAGCCTCCAACAAGTGGCTCTTTCATGTTCACCTCTGTTGCAATGATTTCAAAAAGTATTATTCCTCTAGACCTGCTTAACCTTCTTCCTTCCTTGATGCGGAGAAGCGATTTCACATCTTGTCGTCTTTCTTGTTGCCATTCTCTTCCAACACTCGACAACCACATTGTTATGCAAGCCGCAAAAACTACATGGTTTTCTACGCCTTGATTTCTACTCATCATTAATAATATGCTTGTAATGAAAATGAAATTTAGAATACTGAGACTTTTTATACCTTTAATTTCTCTTTGGAATGCTTTCTTCCATTTGGAAATGACCTGCAATCATGATCACTGGAGGCTTGTGAGGTACTCTCAACATCCTTCATTGTCTCGGACTTGTCACACGAATATTATCCTGTCTCTTCCTTTTTGACATATCCCAATCCTGCATGTCATGGTAATTCCACCACTTTGATGGGATTCACAATGCCTTTCCCATTAGCTCCTAGGCCCTTGCCTTCATATCCAATCTTTTTCAATAATCTTGAACCAGTGCATGTATTGTGATTTCAAAAAGCACCCAAATCATCATCATCATGTGAAAATGAAGCTAAAGGACTACCAATATTGTTTACCTTAGCTATTGATTCTAAAGCAGGTTATGATGGCTTTGCTAAGGCTTCGTTGCACTTCAATTTTTCCAAGGCCTCTTCCGTGGCTCATAAATGAAGCTACAACCTTTGCGTCTCCTCCTTTTCTTCTTGTAGAAGTCTCCTCAATTCAACATTTTATACTTGAAGGCTTTTATTGATCTCCTCATTTTAATGATGAGAATACGATGAAAAATGTTCACTCGAGGAGGTATATGGAGCATCGTCCTCTGCTCTTTATTTCTCCTTTACCTCAGTTTTCATTTTCTACTCATAATCTGCATACATTATATCTACCATGTTGGGCGTCCTATAGAAGGCCTTGTAGAGATATTTTTCATCCTCCATTTTTTTCTAACTTCACGTTCAATCATTCACACTTACAATTCACATCAACAAGAAGGCTACTCTAATACACAACTTGATCGAGATTCTCCTAATGATCGAAATCAACCAAGCTCTTTTACTTTTGTTATGTTAGCATAATTACATGTGAAAGAGTATGAAAAACCACATGTGCATACATTAACAAAGACAAAACATAATGAAAACCATTAAATCAAAGAACACACACAAGTTGATAATGGATTTCACCCAATGTGGGTTACGTCTCCGGGCCTAGTGTCAGGAGTGGGGAGGCCACTTCATTAAATGCTGCAAGATGATGATGAGTACATGGTGTATTCTTTGTCATTACAAGGATAAACTCCCTCAACTAGAGTTCCATGTCTCTCCACGAGACATTATCCTATGTAAACTCTCACTCATATGGGCCCTCCTTTAGCATGACAATATATTAAATTTTCACATGAAGTGGCATACAAGTATCCTTCAATAGAATGGTAAACAAGGATCTCAACATCAAAATCATCATCTCAGAAAATCAAAATAAAAACATGACATCACTGCATCATATACCTCCACTTTCGGGGATGGCCTGAAAATGCACAACTCTACTAAAGAAATGGACTGCACTGTTGAATTTGTGGCACAAAATCGTGTCAAATGACTGTAAAATCGACCCCTTTCTGACACCATCAATTCCGGGCACCTAGGAATCTCAAAGATTTCCCCCAAGATTCTTTTTTGGAGATGGGCGAAAAATTCACTTCTTGGATGATGAATCTAACTTCACCACTGCACTCCTTACAAAAATTTGAGTTGAATGAGTATAAGTCAGCTTGGTTAGGAAACTGTCAAAATTTGGCCCTTAGGGGATCTTTTAGATTCCTCATGATTTCACAAAGGTTCTTCACTTTTGATTGTCTAAAATTTTGATGCTCAGATGATAAAACTAATCACACCATCACGTTATGTACGAAAAACTAGGAAGAATGAGTATAAAGTCAACCTAGTTCTTCCACCTTCAAAAATTGGCCTCTAGGAAATCTTTTAGATTCCTATGTCATGGTTCCCTCATCATTTTGTCTCAGGAAAATCTGCTTCCCAAATCAGAAAACTGGCAGCACCATTAGATTCCTATCGAAATTCTGGGTAAAATGAGTATAAAGTTCGCATGATTATGCCATTGTCAAAAATCAACTCCAAGGGAATCTTTTAGATTCCTCATGATTCCCCCATGTTAGGGTTCCCTGCCTTAGTTTGCGTGCCACTCTGGGTCCCGTGTCCTCTCCCTTGCTACTCCGTCGAATGGAAAAACTTTTTGTACAATGTAAAATCTAGGGCAGGACAGAAAATGAATTACATAGTTGTCAAGATTAGGCAGTTGAATTGATGGTTTAGGCTTCAAGGTTGCTCAGTGTGTTGGTGGAGGGGGGTCGCCCCCTAGGACTATGCCATGCATAGTTTCAAGAGGTAGAAAATGCTTCACTTTGGCTTAGGGCTACGCAATGCATAGTTCCAAGGGGCAAAAAGATTGGTCAAATATTGAGCAAGTCACAAAGATAATGAAAGCTCCACAACGACTAAGTGTGGGATCAATAAGACAAGGGAGAACAAGTCATGCAAACAAGTCCAAAAATGGTGATATCACACTCAGATAGCAATAACACATGCCAATAAGATACACAAAACTAAAATCCACATTCATACCTTGAAACGACAACAAAACGACACTTATTTCTAAGTGCAACAATTGAAATGTCACTTTGCGAAACTTAGAATACAAGTAACGACAACAGTGTCGATGTTAGGTCACTGTACTACTAGTGTAACCCCTTATTGTTATTAGTACAACCCCCTTATTATATTTTTGTGCTCATTTAGTCCCCATATTGTTAATATTGTGCCCCATAGGAGCCCACTGTTGTTATTATTGTGCCCTTACATTATTATTGTTATGTCAGCTTTGATTATATAATGACCCCTTAGACTCCTATATATAGAAAGGAGGTCTTGTCATTTGTATCATCCAAGAATTGTTCATTTGTGTAATGTAAAGGAGGTTGCCCCATTGAAGAGCCTTATTTCTAAGGCATTGATCTATCTTTTCTATCCTTTTGTTGGGTGGTTTCATAACATTTGCTATCGAAGCTTTGGATTCTAGGGTTTCGCTGCTCCAAACTGGTCATTGTGGAATTTTTGCTATAACTTTTTCTCTACGAAGTCTCAAAAGTTAAAACAAAAACCCATTTGAGGAAAAATTGTTCTGAACCTCGGATCTGAATTTCAGATCTTCTATCGCTATATTTTCGGAGATATGATTTGAGGAAGTTAGGGTTTTAGCAAGCTCCAAAATTCAATCTCAAACAGGTCATTATGGAATTTTCACTATAATTTGTTTTCTACGAAGGTTCAGAATCTGACATTAAAACCCATTTGAACCACAACTGTGGTGCAAATCAGCCCCAAATTTCAAATCTTGTTTCACTATATTGTCAGAAATACAGTTCAATAAATTTAGGGTTTCTGCAGGATCCCGAATTACATCCCAAACAGGTGACCTGGGGAAAATCGTCATAACTCTCGCTCGAAGCATCTGATTCGAAGTTCATAAAAAGTGATAGAAAGAAGACAGACTGTGTTTTATTGGATATCAGTTTCAGAACCCGAGGTCAAAACAGTGACACGTGGCACGTCGTACAAATTCGCTCTACTGAACTAGTCTATAATTAGGTCATCATGGGAGATTGGACATAACTCATTCTTCGGGAGTCCAATTACGATCAGACTTGCAAGTTTAGAAAGAGGACTCAGAGGGTTACAGCAGGACACAATTTCAAAACTTTGAGATCTGAAATTACAAATTTACAGTCATTTCAAGATCGAGCTCCTAAAATCAAGAAAAGGCGATATGAAGAAGTTTGATGGCAAAGATCTGTAAATTGGATACTTCAAATGGAGCAATATTTTGATCTACATGAGGTGAAAATGTTACAAAAGGTATGTATTGCATCTTCATATTTAGAATCAGATCAATTTTTATGGTATAAAGTGCTTTGTTCTCGTAAACCACTTGTTACATGGTCAATTTTCACGGAGGAAATGATAGCACATTATGATGATACAAATAGAAACACCTTCTTTAGCCAATTGATAAATCTCAAACAAAAGTGTTCAATGGCAGAGCACATTGAGGAATTAAAAAATTGAATATAAGGGAAAATGATATTCGAGAGAAGCAGAGGATTGATGTCTCCATAGGGACTTTAGAGGATAACATTCAACATGAGGTTCGTCTTTGGGAACCTGATTCATTGGAAAGGGAATTTATTGATAGTATGAAATACTTTTAGAACAAAGATTATATTTAGAAGAACATAAAAAATGGGTCACAAATATGTAGGGTTATGACTTTGAAATCATCTACAAAAAAGGGAAGCAAAATTTTATTGCAGATGCACTCTTAAGAAAGGATGAGGATGTGGAAACATTGATTTGTGCTATTTCTATTATCCAACCAAATTGGATAAACGAAGCAAGGGATGAATGGAATAAAGATGAAGAAGTGTGGCCACTCATTCAAAAGTTGCAAAAGATCCCAGTTCAAACAATATTGTTAGAAATTGACAAGGAAGGAAAATTCATAGTGGAACCTGGAGCAGTCACAGAAACAAGAACTCAACAACTGCGAAATCGATCAATTTCAGAGTATCTCATCAAGTGGAAGAACTTACCCGCTGAAGATTCCACATGGGAGGACAATAATTTTATACAGAAGCATCAAGAACTACTCAAGTGTTGAGGACAACACTTTTTAAAGGAGAGGGGCATGTTAGGTCCCTATACTACTAGTGTAACCCCTTATTGTTATTAGTACAACCCCCTTATCATATTGTTGTGCCCATGTAGTCCCCATATTGTTATTATTGTGCCCCATAGAAGCCCACTATTGTTATTATTGTGCCCTTACATTATTATTGTTATGTCGGCTCTGATTATATTATGACCCCTTAGACTCCTATATATTGAAAGGAGGTCTTGTCATTTGTATCATCCAAGGATTGTTCATTTATGTAATGCAAAGGAGGTTTCCATCTCAAAGAGCCTTAATTCTAAGGCATTGATCTATCTTTTCTATCCTTTTGTGAGCTAGTTTCATAACAGTCGACTGCAACCAAAATGTGCGTTGAGTTGTGAGATATTTTCTAGCACATATCCTTATGATATATATGATCAACTAATGTAGAATAATGTGATAGAGTGGTCTCTAGTGGTGCACTAAAAGACAACAAAAGCAAAAGTACAAATAGTTAAAGTGATAGTTGTGACAGTAAGAAAAAATGAAAATGACACTTGCAAAATCTAAATGAAGTGAAAGCGACACATGTTACGGTGAAAAGAACACAAAAGTCACACTCTTAAAAGAGAAAGTAAGCAAAAACAACTTTCGCAAAAGTGAAAGCAACAATTATGAAAGAAAAAGTGTGCAAAAGTGATAGTTGAGAAAACTCACCTGAGTGATGGTATAATTGCAACTAAGAATGAGAGAGTTTGTCAACTGGAGTTGCGCACTAACTATCGGCATATAATGCGTAGTGCATTTTCTAGGAGGAATGTGCAATGTACTGTCTCTAAATACTGCACAAACACTATCATCAGGGGTTTCACAAGGACTATTTTAGAGAATTGCATAATGCCAGTTTGCAAGAGTGGACATTTATTACTGAGCTTGTCAGAAAGGAGTGTGCTTATGGATACATCAAGGACTGAGCATGTGTGAGTGGTTTTGTCAGTTAGAACCTCATAATAAAAGTATAAATCAATCACAAAGTGAACATGAGCAACTCTAGGTGACAAATCATGAGTTTATAATTAGGCTACAAAATTTAAGTGCAGGCAAAATTTTGGAGGGTGCTAGCCGCAGCGATACAAGACACAAAATTTATTTTCATTTATTTTTATTTCATTCATACTGAAGATAATAAAAACAGGTTACTAGGTACAAGAAACCATGCTAGTAGTTATTTAACCGATAAGTAATGCAATTAAGTGTCAAAATGAAATCATAAGCAAATATACAACATTGGAAACACATAGATATTATCGCATATACATCAATAGTCCATAAATTACAATTCCACCCTCATATAATTTAATTTTACAATCTAGTTAATTATTTATATAACAACACACATCTAATAGAACCTTATGGAAACACGAGGTATAGTTCACCAAGAGTGGATATCTGATCTTGGCTTGTTACGTCTTGCATTCCGTTGTTGTTGTCCGCGTACATGTATGAAGGATGTCGTGTCTTGACCGAATGTCGTTGATTCACCGGTTGACCTCCCGACCTACTCCTTGGCTACTCTTCTTCCTCACCGATCCTTGAGCTGCAATGGGGCTGTAGAGTAGAGGAATAAAACTAGCCGATGAAAGAGAGCAATCTTGGTTCAAGAGTTCCTTCTCTAATGATCTCCACTTCACCAAACTCACCATAGGCTTCATAGTCACTCACAAGAGCATTGTGAAATCCATCCATCAATAGGGAAAAAGGGTGTTTTTCTCTCATAGCTTTCCCTTTGTTTTATAGGAGTATTCATAGGTGACACTTAGCACTTCATGCGTAAATACTTATTTTTGTTGATAAAAAAGTTTAATTATTCACCCACCCATGTGTCAGCCTCTCACCAAGGTTCTCCTAATTTATTTACTTAATTTTTTCTTTAAAAAGCATAAATTCCCTCGCCCCAACTTGACTACCTATTTCTTCTCCTAGTTGTCTCTTACTTCCCCCTTTATGCTCCTTAATTTGTGTTCATTACTGAAGTCAACTGGTAGGCATTAGATTTGGTCCCTCAACTACACCCTAGTTTAACTCAATTTGACTCTTAGATGGAGATCCTTGTGTTGGATCTTACCACATGGAGGTTTTCTCATGAAATTAAATTTCCCTATTTTAATTCATTATTCTTTATTTTCATTCATGAACCTCTTTTCTTAATGCGGTTAAGGCTAGTTTAGGATTAATCTTTCTAATTAACTCTATGTCCACACCCCCCCCCCCCCCCCCCCTTATTAAAAACACTTATGCACATTATCTACCTCAAATATTCCAAACTTGGAAAGCATATAGTTCTTATGTGGTGCAATCTTTTGTTTCTTCCTATTCTCCCTTTACTCTTAGGATTATTCTTGATTTAGATAACTTGGTTCTAAACCTATTTTACCACATTATGTGAATTAGTATGATTATCATATCTTAATCATATTTCAGTATTTTTTTCTTGATGCCAAGGGTGCCAAGTCCGTCGTTCCCTTTAAGAACTTCCCTTGAAGTTCTAAGAGTTCCATGCCAATCAGTTTCTTCTTGATACCAAGGGTGCCAAGTTGGTCGTACCTTTCAAGAACTTCCCTTCAAATTTCCCAGGGGGCCAAAATTCTTATGCTTTAAGCATCCAGTGCTTACAAGGGGAAAAACCAGGCGTGATGACAAACACTGTTATCCTCTCCTATGTCGCCCTCTATAGTGAGACTAATGGTGCTCGAGATCAAGGAATTTGCGTTAATGCATGCCCCTAGTAAAATCCTCATGAGCGACCCAATCTAGGGTCTTCCTCCATGACATTGTGATATTCAAGTCCAAGGTATCCCAAGACCTTTCATTGTAGGTGATGATGAGAGTAATAGTGGCTAGAATTAGGGAAATTGTCTCACCCCTCCCATGTATTTCCATCCATCTCTATAGCCCCAATACCCATGTGTGAGTTGTTTGACCCAACACTAACTTGTATTTGCAACCGTTAACATTTCATTAAAATTCATAGAAGAAATTTAAATTGAAATTTGAAATTTTTGAGATAATAATATGTAATGCAAACCAAACTAGAGTTTTCTGACTCGTCACATGCAAGTGTATCTGGGTAGTATCCTTCCACACTCAATTACCATCAATAATACTTGATTCATAATATTAGTCACCAATATAATTTTTGTATGCTAAATCATCATCATGACATAATGATCAACATATTCATAACTGTGAGCAAGGACTATTGTAAACAAACACATAATCAATCCATCATATGATTAGAAATAGTCATAAATCATGTCCATCACAATTATTATCATCATAACATTAAACCAATTTTTTTTTTTGTTATCACATCCATTCATAGTAAGAGTCAAATATTTGGATCCTCAACTAGAGGTCCTCAAAGAATATTGTATCAAGGCTAATGTCATATCAAGGTTAGTCAGCCAGAGTGGGGCACTACATACAATCCCTCTTAACAATAGACGTTGTCCCAAAGTCCTCATAATAGAAATAGAAAAATGGTGAGACAACTCGTTAGCATCCTCCCTTAAACTTTTGCTAACCTTCTTATACCAGGTATCCTTAATTTTTAAATTAAGGCACTTATACCTCCTCAGTACTTATACTGGTTAAGCTAGTAGTTTATTGTGAAGGGTGGCATCCAATGATGAATTTCAATCTGAATAGCTATTAATTTCCTTGATTCATGTTATACATGTTAATCGAGTTTTATGTATGAATATATATATATATATATAATATATATATATATAAACAACATAATTACTTCTATGTGTGTTAGGTCCCTATAATAATAGTGTATTCCCCTTATTGTTATTGTTGTGCCCTTACATTATTTTTTTCCATGGAAAAAGGTGTAATTTTATTAATGAAAACTAAATTACATGTTGCATCTACTAAGAAACATAGGATCATCATGTCCATGATTGATGATAATAAAAAACATACAATAAGAAAACTAATATACATATGAAGAGAAAAGCTAGGCTTTTCTCCCTTTCTTTTTCTCGACCTTTCGCCACTCCCCTTGAGACGACACGGAAGAGACCAGTGCGAGTTGATTCCCAACTTCATGTCTTGCGTTGGCCTTGCCTGATTCAGAATTGTCTGATAAGTGAATACACTTGTTCCCACTAATATCCCTTTCTTCTGGTATCTTGTTTGATTGCATCAGATGGTTCAGAGGTTTAGTTAGGCCATGTGGGGTTTACCCCTATGTTTCTGGTTTCTTTGGTGTCTGGTTATTCCCATTAGGCGAGGATTGATCCTCAACATCGTTTCCTCCTCTTCGAACTCAGGTGGGGAAAATTTCCAACCCTTGGGATATTTCCCAATCTTCTTCTTTCTTTAGGTGTATTTTTTTGCTTCAGGACACCTATTATGAAGGTGCCCTGTTTTCCTGCAATTTCTACACCTAAAAGAAGTGTTCTCATAATCTAAAATCTGTGTCCAATTCCGCTGGCTGTGGATCATGTGTATGTGATCCGGTAGGCCTTTGCTGAGGTCTACTTCCACACATATTCGTGCAAATGTGAAGACCCTTTCCTCCACTCTTTGGGTATCTTTCTTGATGTACTTCCCAATGTTGTTCCCTATGCCTACTAGGACCCGGTTGTCCCAGAAATGAAGTGGAAGATTGTGTAGTCGAACCCAAACTGACATTTTGGAGACGACCAAGGTATTTGCATCAAATTCTGGAAAATAAGGAGTGATAGAAAGGCCCGTCAATCCCCAAAACCATGGTACTTCCTTTAAGATAATGTCTCTTGCATCATATGATGGGAATTTTACAATAAAGAACCCTTTGGATCGGAGGTGTATTTCACAATCTGATGTCCAATCAGTTAAAATCTAGTGAAAAAGTTCTATTGGTTTTGGCCGGAAGATATTGAATCGGCAAATAATGGCTTGTGTTTCAAATGTGGCACACGACTCATTTGTTTATGGAGTGTCTATGTTTAGTTTTGGAGTGTAGTTTAGTTGCTCCACTAATTATGGACTTGGTAAAGTTCCTGCATATTTTTTTTTGGTTCTGTGGCTGCGTTTTTTCCTTGTAGAATGTTCTTGAAGGATAGTCCTCCATTTGTATGCTTTTATTTTGATTTTGTTCTTTTTGATGTGCTTCTCCCAATACCTTCTCCTGCAACTTTTATTTTACTAGATGCTGCAGTGCCTCCTCTAAGTCTCAGGTTAAGGGTTATGGAGGATAATTATAGGATGTAATAATCCATTGGGAGCTGGTTATCTTGCATTATTCTGCCCCCATATATCAAGTTTTGCATATAAACATGGTATCCAGTTTTTTGTGTGATATTATGCTTCAGTTGCATCACTTTGTCTGATGTATTCACCCAAATTAATAAAGAACTCTCGAAAGGGGTTTTTAGAAAGATTTGAATGCAGGAAGTATTCACCAGTTGTTGGGAGCTGATATCCTGCCTGTTGTTGAGAGACAGTTCTACTTTAGGTGTTCCATTTGGCCTCATGATCTATATGTTATGATTGATATAACATGTCAAAACAATGATCAACCCTTTTGATCCAGTTCACAATGCTTGTTCCAGTTTTGTCTTGTTAGAGCGAATGAAGGTGTGGCAATCTTGAATCCACGACCATTTGTCCCCTTTGACTTCAGAACCCTAGGCGCCCAAATCCGATGTACTCCTCGCCAGTGCAGAGACAGTGAGCAAGTATGGTGGGTTCGAAAGCCCAACCACCACATTGATGTCAATCTGTAGGGAATTCGACATATCTGGGCAAAGTGTAATTTGTACGTGTAGGGTCACGATGACAAAAGTGATGTTATGGCCGAAGTGGAGACCTGGAAAGCGAGACTGATTTATCCCATTGACCAATGCCACCGTAAAAACAACAGCCGCCTCCATCCACAAAGTCTCCCATCCCCGTCACCAGAGATATTTCCAAGTAACCTTAATATTCAACCAATCCAATAAGGGAGTGCCAAATCCAACAACCCTGAGTGGGGATGCAAAACGCTTGTGATGGAGTAGAACCACATTTGTAGCCCCGTGTGTGTGAATCTCTACTTGGCCATGTTTTCCTTCTTCTGAAAATTACGGGTCCCCTGCATACCCACATCCAGGATTTCCTCGCCTCTTTGGAGATACTGCAAGTTTCCACCTAGATTTTTGCCTTGGACCTGTGATTGCCATTCACGTCCACCGAGGGGATGATCTTGGTTTCCAATGCCCTTCTTGCATATCCACACAAGGAAATCCTAACACAAATGAGTGCCATTTTCTTTGGTCTTCCAAAGAAGGTTCACACCCTTACATTATTATTTTTATGTAGGCTATGCTTATATTGTGAACCCTTAAACTCATATATATACAAAGGAGGTCTTATCATTTGTATCATCTAAGAATTTTTCATTTATGTAATGTAAAGGAGTTTTCCCCCTCGAAGAGGATAATTTTTAAGTTGTTTTTCTATCTTTTCGACTATTTTGTGAGTTGGTTGCATAATATTTTGTATCAGAGCTTTGGATTCTAGGGTTTCACTTTTTCGAACAGGTCATGTTGGTATTTTTGCTATATATTTTTTTCTACAAGGCTTCAGAAGCTGAAATTGAAAAAATGTATAGCTGAAATATTGGTGAACATTTTTTATGAATTTCATATCTTGGTTCGCTATATTTTCAGAGATATGATTGGAGGAAGTTAGGGTTTTTGCAGGTTCTAGAATTCAATCTCAAACAGGCGACCTAAGGAAAATCATCATAACTTTCTCTCCCAACACAAAATGTGAATTTTCTAATAAGTGGCTAAAAGGGTGCGAACAATAGTTTTTTGCGAACCATTTTCAGGGCCAAAGGTTGAAACAATGACATGTGGAACTTCGTATAAGTTCACTCTACTAAGCTAGTTGATAATTAGGTCATCGTGGGAGATTGAACATAACTCTTCTTGAAGAATCCAATATCGGTATTACTTATGGGGCTTGAATGAAGACTCATAGGGCTACAAGAAGAAAATATTTCACACCTTGGAGATATGAAATTAAAGAGATACAACAATTTCAATATCAAGCTCTTAAACAACAAGAAAAATGTGTGTAATGTTTTAAATTTTGCATAACTTTTGTTTGAAAAATCAGTTTGAAGTGATTCAAAGGGAATATAGAAGCATAAATATCCTTGTTTGATTCCAAACTTCCTTGAAATATAAAAATGGACACACATATTAACCAACCAAAAATCTCTTCTATGATGTATGAAGAAGAGGAAGAAACACAACATGATATATCAAAATTACGAGACCAAGTACAACAAATTTCACTCTCACAAAGAGTAACCAAAAATGAATTGGAACCGATGATGAATGTTAAGATGGATGGTTTAAAAGGGAACATGGATGGTTTAAAGTAAAAAATAAAAATGGATATGGAAGGCTTGAAGGATGGATTAGAAACAAAAATGGAAGTTTTGAAGGATAGTTTAAAAGAAGAAATGGAAGGTTTGACAAAGTTGCTATAAGAAATGATCCTAATAGCAAAAAGGTATTCCATGAAACTCATGATGAGAACAAAAGGAATATTAATCATGAGTACAAATGCTTTAACTTTGGGTTGAAAACCTACCACATTCCAAATATCGATATGTGGAAGTTTGATGGCAAGGATCCGGTAACATGGATACTACAGATGGAGCAATATTTTGATCTACATGATGTGCAACCCTCAAAAAATGTACGTATTTCATATTTATATTTAGAAACCAATAAATTTGTATGGTATAGATGGATTTGTTCTCGTAAACCACTTGTCACCTAGTTAATTTTTACAGAGGAAATGACATCACATTACAAAGATACAAAGAGACACACCTTCTTTAGCCAATTGATACATCTCAAACAAAAGGGTTTAATGGTGGATCACATTGAAGACTTCCAAAGATTGAATATTAGGGTAACCGATATTTGAGAGGAGCATAGGGTTGATGTCTTCATAAGGTATTTAAAGGATAACATCCAATATGAGGTTCACATTTGGGAACTTGATTCATTGGAGAAGGAATTCAGGGTGGCAAGAAAAGTCAAAAGAAAAGTAATGGAAACAAGGAAGTCTACCACTCACAACTATAAACATGGAAGTGTTGCTACTCCTAGTCTTCCACAACCTACAAGGTTTACACCACAAT
Source organism: Pinus taeda (assembly GCA_000404065.3). NCBI lineage: Eukaryota > Viridiplantae > Streptophyta > Pinopsida > Pinales > Pinaceae > Pinus > Pinus taeda. The sequence continues at coordinate 24,614 of APFE031512918.1, forward strand.
AATTGAAGGAAAAAAGAGCAAAAGGGCTTTGTAACAGTTGTGATAGTAAATACACTAAAGGTAATAAGTGTGTTGAGAATAAATTATTCTACGTAGTTTGTGAAGAGGAGGAAAAAAAGGAACAATAAACATCAAAAGAGGAGGATATACACTAGGAACCAAACCCAGAGAAAGAAGAAATGAATCAGACAATATATTGTAATGCATTGGTAGGGATTATCACTTCTCAAACTCTCAAGATAGAAGGATATATCAAGAAGAAAAAGGTAATAGTTATGATTGGTTCATGTAGTGCCCATAATTTTATTCATTGTAACATCGCCAAGGAATTGAATTGCTTCCTATATCTAGCACTAGAGTTTCAAGTGATGGTTGCAAATGGAGGAACTATAAATTGCTCTGTAAAGTGTCATAATATCAAGCTAACCATGGGAGAATCTGTATTGAATAGCCCAATGCTTTCCATTCCAACGGGTGGTGTTGATTTTGTACTAGGAGTCCAATGGTTACAATCATTGGGAATGATAGGTTTTAATTTTCAAAAAATTTTCTTTAATTTTTCTTTTGGGAAGGAAAGGAAGTTGAATTAAGGGGTATCGCAGGGAAACCAGGAAAGATAATCATCTTTAAAGGCATGACAAAGCTTCTGAATAAAGAAAAACGAGGCATAATTGCAAAATTATCCTCACTAGAGGTTCAAACATCGAAATCATCTATTTCTATAGATATCCAAAAAGTATTGGACGATCATTCCACGGTATTTGACACTCCCAACGACCTCCCACCTATTCATGATCATGATCATGCTATTCATTCTATTTTTTTAGATTATAGGGAACTCAACAAGCCCATTATTAAACATAAATTACCAATTCTTGTCATTGATGAATTGTTGGATGAATTATATGGAGCAATTTGCTTCACCAAGTTGGATCTTAGTTCAGGATATCATCAAATAAGAATGAAGACTTAAGATATTCCACAAACAACATTCATAACTCATGAGGGTCATCATGAATTTTTGGTCATGCCTTTTGGCGTTATTAATGCACCTTCCACATTTCAAGGTTTGAGGAAATCCATTTTCAAACCCTTAGAAAATTTGTGTTAGTATTTTTTGATGATATACAGAAAGTCTTGGAACGATTGATGGACCTCCAAATTTGACATAAATTAAGGCCCATCTAACCATTCTTCAACGCATTAAACCTTTTTTTTTTACATTTAGTGACATATTTTTATCTTTAATATGTTCATTAGGAAGGTTTAGAGATAATTGCATATTTGTGCATAATATTATTTATTTTTGTAGAACATTGTGAGAATATTGGGTAGATTATGAAGATTTGGAGGAGGAGATAATCTAGGGACTTGCTCCCTACTACAGGGGGATCAAGATTGGAGAATAAATTAACAAGATATGATGAAATTTTGGCACAACTTTTGGAGGTCCTAAGAAAATCTAGAAATGTGTTCCTTGTCATTTAATGCAAATTCCTAGTGTTGGGAACCAAATCCACTATTTGAGGAATTTTGGAGGGGAAAAATTTCTCCTTTCAAGAAGAATGCTTCCCCATCAATTTTTATAAGTACCAATTCGAATTGTCCTCTAGGGGCATGCATTTCTTAGTCTTATTATGGAGAAAACTTGTTCTTTACCAACTCCACTTTCAGTTCTAATAGGGATATACTTGGATTGATTCAAATAATGAAGTTTGGTGCCATTTTTAGCTTCTAAAGCTTGGTTTCCTTCATAGGAATCTAATTTTCCTTGGGCTTGGCCATCCCAGGAACCTCATATCCCTCTTGTATAATCTCTTTATGTCATTTGCATGTCTTTTTCACTTGCATCTCTTATTTATGCATTTACCATTCATGCTTCTTTTGCTGCAAGTTACATTGGTTAAATGATTGAAGTGAGTTGTTTTGCAGGTTATTTATAGAGTCACAATCATGATGCATAATTAGAACAACTTTGAAAAGTCATCTTCATCATTGAGTTACTTGGATTGGGTTACTAATTCACGAATCTAGACTCTTTCTGGAAGTCCCTTGTAGCAAAATAGTAGTAAATTTATGCTATTTCTTAGAACATGTTAATGAAGTTCATTTGAGTTTATTACACTTGCATTAGTATATAAAAAAATTTAAGTTAATAAAAAAATCTACCCCATAGAAATTGAACTTTATTAGATTAGGCATTTGGTAGGTTAACTAGCTCACTAGTTCTTGAATTTTCAGTTTTTAGAGTAGTAATTTTCTTCTATTTTTTAGCACATCTTAACATGGGTATTTTGGAGTGATTCCACTTGTAATGGAGTCCTAAGACATCCTACTTAATAACACATTTTTTCCGATCCAATTTTCAATTGATTTACTTAGGCATTCGACAAGTTATCTCCTCCTGTAGCAAAACATGACCTACTGTAGCACCTCTTGTAGCACTCGTGTAGCACTTGTAAACTTGACCATATTTTCTTCAAAAGCTTCATTTTTGTTTCTTAGGATTGAATAATGAACCCTAGGCTCTAAATCCATGATTAGGGAAGAATAAACACCACTTAGGACTTTACTTTTTACAAAGTAGATTAGATCTATTTTCTTGAATTCATGCTCTTAGGATTTCAATTACAAATTGTTGTTCTTGCATAGGATTAGTTTATTTTCAAGACAAATTTTCATATTATGCAATTAGACTAATGATTCACATCGTTGAAAGTAGCATAAGATTTACATTCTACAAATAGACAAGTACTTTTCATTCCTACAAGTAGCATAACCTTTACCTTCTTGAAATTAGGATTAGTGTTTACATTTGAACAAGTAGCATTTCCATTTCTTGCAAATAGAGTAACATTTCCATTTCTGCAATTAGTTTAGGCTTTGATTTCATGACATTCACTCCATTACATCAGATCAACGAAAGAATGACACATTTTATGTTGCACATATAGTGTCGACACCTCTTAAGTTTGTACGAACCTCGGGTTGATAATTTAAGTTGGTAGCCTTGGGAGTTGCAACATTCTTGTTGCAATATGGGGGCTCATCACTTTTTGGCGCCGTTGCTGGGGAGGTGTCAAAGTATGCATTGTTCTCTTCCCTAGTTGATTCATTTCTTTTACTTTCTGCAAAAACACAAAAAATTCATTAGGCATCTTTCATTTCAAAAACAAAATATTGCATTGCATTAGCATTTTCATTCGAAATATTTTTCCAACACCAAAATCCCCCATTTGATCATGCGGTGTAGTAAGAACCACATCACCATCCACTTTTGCAAGTAGAAAAATAAGAGGTGGCATAGAAGGTAGAAGAAATGAATGGAGATTATGACAAGGAAGAAGATCCTCTTGGATTTCCCATTTAAGATACTGATATTAGTGTTCATATGAAGAACATCCCTCCATCTTTCCTTCCCAACTTCCATGGTATGAGGTCATAAGATCTTGAAACCTTTCTCTTTGAATTTGAAATAATTTGTAGATCTTATGGTTACTTACTAAACACACAAAAATTAAGATTGTTTTCAACAACATTGAAGGATAGAGATCTTAAATGATTCATGAGTTTAGGGACTAATTCAATAAGATCATGGAATGATACACAAAAGATATTTATAGAAAAATATAAAGATCATAATCTTAAAGAAGAAATATTTAGAATGGCTAAAAACGAATATGGGAGCCTTGAGGATCTAATAGACAGATTTATGTATAATGTTAAGAGGGAAAAAATACATCATTTATGATCAAACACATTAAAAACCCTCTTACTTAGAACAATTAGAGATGAGTGGATTGATCTATTTGATCTCATGAGTAGATGTTATGTATACCAATTTATCATTTGAAGAAATTTGAGAAACATGCAAACACATCGCAAGAGAAAGGGCAAGGGTAAGTAAATCAATATCAAGATCGGTAGGTTAAGCGAAACTTGGAAATTTGCTTGATAACTTTAAAACAAAAAATTCTTAGCAATATAAGTGAACAAGTAGAAATGTTAAGAATGAAAAAGGGCAAAAATAAGATATTGATATTTGTGTTGTCCATGCAGAATCACATGCTACTAAATATTTCCCATTGTTACCAAGGTTGAAGGAATTTTAACAAAAGGACAATGGAGAAAGTCAATCACCAAAGAAGCTATGTTATGTAGCTCCAAGAAGACCATGGTAGCCTAGTCAACCTGATATGATGCAAGAACCTAATTCACAATTTCAAGCTTATGCACATCCATCTCAAAGTAATTGGAACACACTCTTTCCTTGGAAACCTTGGCCATATCAACCCCAAAACCAACTTGGCAACAAGGTTGGCAAGAACCTTATGGGAGAAATCACAATATACTAAATATTTTCCTCAATATACTCCATATTCAATTCCATGTTATCCTTACCATCCACCTCAACCTCCACCACAACCTCAACCACATCCATCTCAAAAATCCACTCCCCCTCAACTGCCTATACCACCATTTCCAAACCCACACAAGGAAGTAGCTCAACTCACTTACAATGTTGAGGTATAATACTTCCTAACAAATCCTCTTAATCTAAATGGTATTCATCCCAGCTCAGGAAGAGTATTGGAAAAAAGAGATTCTCTTGATGCCATTGAAGAACAACATCTAGAAGAAGAAGCCTCAAATGAAGAGACCAAAGAATCATGGACTGCACTAGATGGAGAGAAGACATTAGAATCAGATATTGAGGAAGTTGCATCATCAAATTATTTATGTGTTCAAAAGACTAATAAAAAAAAAGATTTGAATGTCATGGTAGAAGAGGAGACGGGAAGATATCTAAATGTGTAAGTCGACTAGGGGCATCACAAATATATTGAAATATGGTTCCAGAAAATAATTAAGATGCAACAACAAACTATTCCTCAACAATCTCGATCTCATCCCAGTCAAAGCATTTGGTCTCTCTTCAGGTACATGTCAAAGCATACATTTTGAGCCTACACATGAGTTTATCAGTCATCTTATTATGCACATGGATTCATTGAAAGTATTCCTATACTTGAAAGATATTTTCTTTTTTTCAAGTAGGATAGGATAGAGCAATAAAAGGAAAAAAGGAAAAGGAGGAGAAGAAAATAAAATCTCAGGAAAAAAACTCCTTTGAGTTGCCTAAGATTGGCTCATTGATTGAAAACCTCCATGAGGCGGTCAATGGGCTGAAAAAAGAGAAAAAAAGAGAAAAATAAAAATCCTAGGTGAAAACCTCCTTTGAGGTGCCTAGGCAGACCTACCAATTGAAAACTTTCTTGAGGAAGCTAGTAGGCCTAAGAGAAGAGGAAAAAAATGAAAAAATGAAAAGAAAAAAAAATCTTTGCTCCATGTATCTCCCTTTGATGAATGCAGGTGCTCCCCAACCTTTGCAAGCAACTAGAACAAGTTAGCACCAAAAGAAAAAGTTAATAAAAAACCTAGTCAAAGAAAGTCAAACTTGGGCTTTCTTCTCCTTTGCTCAGATGCTCCAACAAGACCAAGGCCATGTCAATCCATCACCCTCATCCACCCATAATTTCCAAGCCTTTCCCATTCATTTCACTCGTTGTCCTAAAATTCTACAGGAGGCCAAAATACATAGGGCGTAAATTGTTTTTACTATATCTTGACAAATCTGCATCCATTGACTGAGTTGTTTCATGAGGAGATGAATATGGATGATGATAACTTGCTCAAGGAATTTTAGCAAATTCCAATGCAGACTTTTCGAGAAATTAACTTCCATCACCTAAAAACATTTTTATTTTTCTTGATATTCATGCATCCATTGGCCAAGATTTTTTTTTATGGGGAGATGCATAAGGATGACGAAAACATTCTCACCAAATTTCAGGTCAATCCAATCTACCATTTGAGAGATATGGATAAAACAATTATGCTATAGGAGACTGTCTTGAAATGCTAGAGGAGCATCCCAAAATGCTACAAAAGGAAAATATGATTGGAAAAAGTGGCCAAAATGGCATGTCTTATCTAAGGAATGTTGGGAGAGGTTCACCTATATCACCTTCATCACTCATCCACTCCATCTAGCCAAGAGTCATCTTCAAATTCCACTCTGCCTTACATGAAAAAATCAGAAAAAGCACTGCCATCAACTTTTCCACCACCTACACCACCTCTTGATGATTTAAACCTTGTCCTTATACCTCCTATGAATTTCCATCAAACCCACATGTAGTAATGAGGCCTCTAAGAGGATTTAAATGATTGCTACATGAAGAGGATCCCTCCTGTAGTAATGTGTATAGTTACAACAGAACTCAGCATCAATTCTTTTTTCACCCACATAGTAGAAGATCCAACCACCTCGAGCATCATGATTCCATTTAAAAAGTTGAGAAAGGGCACACCCTCCTTAGGAAGCAGTCCATCCACTCCACCAACAATAGATGGGACACTGGGAAGAAACATGCACACACAACAATTTTATTAGTCAAAGGATCATCAAGCTAAGAAGACTTGTGAAAAATCAAATAAAGGAAACTGACACCTTCAAGATCATCATATCATGAAGTCCAACTTTAGAATACAAGCATCTCCAATAAATGGACATCACAGGTAGGTACAAGTATGCAATATTCTTCACCTCTTCTCTTGACCAGGTGCTCATTATTTAGCTCAAAAATAAAAATTCTCAGATTGGCTCAAATACAGTATGGTTGCGTTTGTCTTGTCAATACAATCACAACACAATTCATTTCATTGAAAACAAAGTTCGGATGAAGGAGAAAAGGCCCGCTGTTCGTTTTCCTAAACAACTAAAAAAATTGCAGAATGGGATAGAATTATGACATGGCAGTCCAGTTAGTAGTACAGTCAGCAAGGGGAATCTTCTTTAGTTTTAGCCCAATAGGGTTGTGACAAGTGTCACCTCCGGATTGGCTAGTGTGGTTATGTGCAAGGGAAATTGCCTAATTGGCCACTAAGGTGGAATTTTATTTTTATTTATTTATTTAAATATCATTATATATATTTTATATATAGTTATTCTATGATTTTTTATAAATTATATATATATATATATATATATATATATATATATATATATATATATATAAATTAAATATCAAAGTCACATTAAACTAAAGTTATTAATATGGCAACGTTTTACATATGGGGCGACAAAATTATATGGGGAGCAAAGGGAGGGGGAATGGAACCCACGACCTCTCCCACCCCACTCTAAAGCTTTACAAACCGACCACAGGGCACACATTTGAATTATAGAGCCACACACATATATTTATTGCCGCAGTTATGACTAACGACGGGGTGGTGGGAGCCAGCCTCCACCCCATGCGACCTTCGAACACATGATCATGGGCCAGCGCTAAGTATAAGCGTGATTAGTGCACCATTAATCCAGGATTACCCTAAATTAAACCATTGTTTAAGTTGGTGGAAATTATGGCCGATCCATGAAATCTGGAACTGCCACCAAACTTGGCAGACTTAATTGGAGTCTCTCCAGATTTAGCAGAGGTTTTCTAAGAAAAATTGAAAAAGGCATAACGTACTCAATTTTCGACCAAATTGAGATTAGAAAAAAGTGCTACAAGATAATTTGGACCTTATGAACACATTGGTGCAGGTATCAAGAGCCATAGAGCTCTTTAAACAACATTTTTTCCACATTGATATAATACAAAGGCCCAAGCCATGGAACCTGGACCAAGGAGATGTAGCCCAGGAGGGGTGAACTCCTTCATCAAAACACTATGTTAATGTGTCTTTTTGATGATTTGTTGTACTATAGATGTTTGTTGTTCATTATTCATTTTTGAAGCTATTTTTCTCGTGAATGTCTTGTTTAACTTAAGGAAATTTACCTGTTTGTAAGGACCAACAACTAAGGAAACCTTAGCACAAAAAGAAAGAAGCAAGCACATGTTTATAAATCTATAATTGTTATTAGTACAACAAAACTAATCATACAAATACAGATCAAGTAGGTATCGGAGCTCAAGGTTGAATTGTTTGATTGCTTGAGTTTGTGCAATTAGGGTTTTAATGGTTGCAAAATTGTGATGCTTACAAGTTTAAAGTTGCAGAGAGGAGAAGGGAAGCTATTGGTTGCAAATCCTGAGGTAATGCCAAGAAGAAGGAGAGCCACAAGGCCACAATATCCACCACCAAAATTTCCAATTCCAGCTGCACTTGAAACTCCTCAAGTTTTTCCTTCAATTGGGATTGAAGAGGTACGATCAGTACAAATTTCTGAGCCTGAATCCGTACCCATTATGTCTAGAGAAAGAGACCTTGGAGGTCCCTCTTTAGAAGAGGAAGAATTCAAGAAAGCTTTCTATACTTTGACTGAGATGGTTAATTTCCTCTATGAAGAGAGGAACACTAGAATGGTTGGAGAGAGTTCTAAACCTCCACATGGAGAAGGAAGCTCATAGGACAAAAAAGATGAGAAGAAGGATTCCAAAGGCAATGGTGGAAAGCCACCTCCATCTACACCATCCTCATCATCTTCATCATCATCTTCACCATCTCACACAACATCATCTTCCACTACCACCACTGCAACTTCTCATACTCATTCCAAAACCCCAAAAGGAAAAACTCCGTTATTGAAATTGGACATAAAATTCGAACTTCCCATGTACAATGGAGAGGTGAATGCAAAAAAGTCGGAAAATTGGTTTCGACAGTTGGAGGTATACTGCAGAATTCAAAACCTTCAAGAAGACGACAAAAAAATCCAGTTGGCTTCACTGAGGCTAGAAGGAGCTGCACTAATTTGGTGGGAAGCAAGGACTCAAGAGGAAATGAGAATCCATGGTAAGATATCCATCACTTGGGTTGAATTTGTTTCTGCAATTAAAAGACAATTTTATACTTTAGCATGTATGCAAAAAGCCATTATGGGTTGGCAGAATTTTAGGCAACTTAAAGGCCAAACAATCCAAGATTATACACAGGAGTTTAGAAAAAGGGCTTTGCCATTAGGAGTGATTTTGAATTCCCAATATACACTGCTGAAATACATTGGGGGTTTACATTCCTATCTTAAACACACTATTCTTATGTTCAATCCAACTAATTTGGATGAAGTATGTGTGCAAGCCACACATCTTTAATCTAGAGGAAAGAACACTTATGAAGAGAGTAGTGATAAAAACCCACCTAAGGGTAAGGAGAAAGATAAAGGAGGAAAATGGAAGGGAAAGAAAAATGAAAGTGTGAAGAAATAAGGGGAGAAAATCACATGCAAACACTGTTCCAAAGAGGGGCATGATGAAGCCTATCGCTGGAAATTTCATCCAGAAATGAAACCAAATAAGTTCAACAATAAAGGGAAACATAGAACCAATGCTATCACTCAAGAAGATTTAGGTTCTGAATCAGGTGATGAAAACAAAATCACTATCATGGGAATCAAAGGAAAACAAGATATTGCAAGCACTAGTTCACACACCTGTAACACTACTACTAGTCCAGATGAAAAGAGACAAATTGAGTTATTTCATGTTAGGATCATATCTAAACACATCAAGGTTGACACACTCTTCGATAGTGGGTCACAAGTAAATCTAATCTCTGAAGACTTAGTAAACAAATTGAATCTTGAAACTATACCTCACCATAAAACATACCCTTTGGATGGATAACAAGAGACACAAGTTTACATGTTACAAGAAAATGTTTGTTTAAGTTTGCAATCACTGCAAATTTTGTTGTCAAAGAAGAGTTAGATGTGGTACCACTTGATATTTCAGGTGTGGTGTTGGGTAGTCCATATTTGTATGATGGAAAGCAGTCTTTTACCTCCATGAAAACAAGTATCACTTGTTCAAGGATGGTGTGGAGTACATAGTGAGAGCCCATCGCAAAAAGCTGAACATTACTTTGGTTAATGCAGGGGAGGAAAAAAGACTATTGAATTCAAGTAAAAGTTTAGTACTTCTCATGTTCAAGCCAAATGATGATATTTTTTATGAAAATGTTGTTGCATGTAGTGCAAGTTTTAATTCTGATTTGGTTGGTTCAGTTCATCAAAGTGATGAAGTATTTCAGGTTGTGAAAGAATCGTCCTTCAAGGAGAAAGAAACTTCACATGAAATATCTTTGCAGCAAGAGGTTTCTCTTTGTGATGTTAGCATGCAAAGGTTGACAAGATTCCAAAGTGTAGAGACACCAATGCAATGAAAAAGTTTTTTGAACAATGGGCTCATTTAATCATCCCTTACGCCATGCTGTGCACCAATGGTTATGGTGCCAAAGAGGAACGGTAAGTATTTCAAGAAAGAGGACAAAAGGAGTAGTTTTCGCTAAAGCAAAGTTGTAAAAAGAGGGCAATGAAAGAATATACATAACACCAAACAAGGATAGTTTGTATGGATTTTAATGTTGTATGTTCTTTGTAGCACCTCTATTACATACATGAATTTGAATTATGGAAAAAAAGAGTCATTTCTTGAAGAAATTGTCCAGTTGTGTGACATAAACATGTTGAGAAAGTTTTCTTATGCACATGTCATCTATGAAGGAAAATTGTTTGATGTTTTGAAGATATCATAGTACAAGTTGGATTTCACTTCTTTGATGCCTTTGGGCCATGGTATTGGAGGAGGTAAGTTGAAGGCAAGCCTCTCCAAGTTATATTCCATTATTGATTGGTTAATGCCCAAGATTGTCATTTTGATAAGAGGTTTGTTGGGAGAAGCCCAATGTTGGAGGAGAGTTGTTGTTGCCATTTCTTCTTTCGAAGCTCCTTGGCGTGCATTGTCATGTGTGTGCAAAGTCTTCCAATGGGGAGGCAAACAGTAAGAGGCATGTGTTGCTTCAAACCAAAAGATCAGTTCAATTCTTTTTTATGCTCCTTCAAACAAGGTTCATTTGAGTTTCAAGTTTATGCAAGCAACTTCACCATCTTATTCATTCAGAAGATTTTCATGGTGTAAAGATTAAGTTGCAACGATCCATGCACTTTCATTGGATGGATACTTGCCAAAAATTTCACTTGGTTCAAAGGTACAAAAGAGGTATAAGCAGCAAGTCCATTGTTATGCCTTTTAGGCCTATTGGTTACATAACTGTTTTATTTAGGCGTCATTATGTTTTACATGAAAGTTATGTTCATAAAATTTCATACTTTGAAAATGTACAATCGGGCTTGAATCATGTAAACCAAGTAGTGAAATTTGTCATCCATTTGCATTATATTTTGTTATGTCATCATGGTAAGAAGGATGTTGCTTTTGATGGTGACATGGACAAAACCATGAGTTTCTATGAACAACTGAAAATGGTGCAACAAACATTGCAAGATCAGTTTGAAAGGGGCAAAGACAACTACAGGTATAGAATGAGGTCCTTAAGGCAAGTGAATGTTGATTTCCTTAGAGAGAAGCTCAAGGAAACAAATTCGTCAAAAGCCAATTGGATCAAGATTGGAAAGGTGAGGGAGATGTACCCTTATCTACTTGTCAGATAATAGTTCTTTTGGGGTCCAAGAGGCTTCTAGTGGGAAGCAATGATTAGGTGCTCAGTGTTTAGCTCAAAAATAAAAGTTCTTAGATAGGCACAAAAAATATATGGTTGTGTTCGTCTCGTCAAGACAATCGCAACGCAATTTGTTTCATCGAAAATGGAGTCCTGATGAAGGAGAAAAGGCCTGTTGTTCATTTTCCTAAACATAATTTTTTTTTGCAAAATGGGACAAAATGATGACATGGTAGTCCATTCAGCAAGGGGAATCTTCTTTAGTTTTCACCCAGTGGGGTTGTGACAAGTGTCACCTCCGGATTCGCGAGTGTGGTTATGTTCAAGGGAAATTGCCTAATTGGCCTCTAAGGTGGAATTTGATTTTTATTTATTTATTTAAATATCATTATATATATATATATATTATATATATATATATATATATATATATATATATATATATATATATATATATATATATAATATATATATATATATTAATTTTCAATGTATTAATCAAATATTAATTAAATATCAAAGTCACATTAAACCAAAGTTTATTAATAGGGCAACGTTTTACATATGGGGTGGCAAACTCTTATGGGGAGCGGAGGGAGGGGGAATGGAACCCACAACCTCCTCCGCCCCACTCCAAATATTTACCAATCGACCACAAGGCGCACATATATTTATTGCCGTAGTTATGACCGATGGCGGGGTGGTGGGAGCCAGCGCCCACCCCATGCGACCTTCAAACACGTGACCATGGGCCAACGCCATGTATAAGTGAGATTAGTGCACCATTAATCTAGGATTAGTTTTAATTAAACCATTGTTTAAGTTGGCAGAAATTATGGCAGAGCCACCAAACTTGGCGGACTTAACCGGAGTCTCTCGAGATTTAGCAGAGGTTTTCTAGGAAAAATTGAAAGAGGCATAATTTACTCAAATTTCGACCAAATGGAGATCAGAAAGAAGTGTCATTAGCCAAATTTGACCTTCTGAACACATTCGTGTAGGTATCAAGGGCCATAGAGATTTGTAAACAATTTTTTTTCCACATTGATCTAATACAGAGGCCCAAGCCATGGAAGTTGGACCAAGGAGAGATAGCCCAAGAGGGTTGAACTCCTTCATCAAAGCACTGTGTTAATGTGTCTCTTTGATGGTTTGTTGTACTATAGATGTTTTTTGTTCATTATTGAATTTTGAAGCTATTTTTCTCATGAATTTCTTGTTTAAATTAAGGAAATTTACCTGTTTGTAAGCACCAACAACTGAAGAAACCTCAACATAAAAAGAAAGAAGCAAGCACATGTTTAAATTTGTAATCATTATTAGCACAAAAAAACTAATCATACAAATACAAATCATCTCTTGAGCGTATTATGGTTAGAAATTTGTTTTCAATGCATGAGAGATGAGGTTTTATAATCTAAGGATGGGTCAGGAATCTTGACCACCCTCAACCAATTAACTGCAGCTAATTCCCTCACTCATGTAACGTGGAAAAACCAAATTAAAAGGGTGATGATTACGAGGAGTGGAGACAATGGTTAAAAGAGGAAATTTGTGCAAAGGCCAAGTGACCAAAGGGAATAAAACTACAAGGCTCAAATTCATTTGCACAATTACTCATTCCCTAGAAACAATTGGAGAAACCCATCAAGGTATAAAAGGGCGAGCTAGATACTACCAGGGGTTGCCTAGGGTGCTACAGAAGAGATACATAGTTGATTTGTATGTGTTATAGGATCAAGCATCACTGTTACAGGAGAAACAGGTCTACTACAGGAGAGACAAATTGTGTGCTACTAGAGAAACAAATTTGCTATAGGAGAAGAAAATGTGCTCCAAGAAAGTCTAGAGAGCTGCAAAAAGCCTAATTTGAGAAAATTTACCCTAGATTTGAAGAGGCACATCTAAGAGAAGGGTAAGTACACATTTTTCTTTTCCATTTGTGGACAAGAAACCCACAAAACCTCTCATTCCTTCAATTAAAATTTTGATCACTATTTGAGAATAAAAAAATTGAATGAGAATGTTTCTTTTGAGTTAAGAAAGATAAGAAAGGCAATGGAATTGTTTTTGAGTTGAGTCTGAATTTTTCCTTCCTTTAACCAATATGGATAAAATTTCTATTTTACCTTGTAGCAGATTGGGAGTATTGGTTTTCCAAACCTTGCAAAATCACAGTGACAAATCATGGGGTGAGTAGTTTCAATTGAAGAGAGTCCACAAACTCATCAAGGATGCTAATTATCACATATTCTATGGATAATTTTCGAAAAGTTGTATCATGGACAAACATTATTGACATTAACAAGGAGGCTTTTCTTAAGACACAAGCACAAGCACAATTAGGACTTGGAGAAAAAGATGGATCTACAGAAGAAGGAGTCGGAGAAAAAGAGGAAGAGGATGGAGCGAGAGAAGATGTGCCAAAATTCCTTCTGAGGTAGCTTGGGATGTTAAGGAGGCCACCAGGGCCATGAATGAGGCACAATTAGGTCACTAAGTTACTAAGAGGATGAGCAACACTTTCAGCAGGGGGGTATGATGGGCCTCCAAATAGACATAAATTAAGGTCCATTTGACTATCCATCAACACATTAAACCTCTATTTTTTTCATTAGATGACATATTTTTAGCTTTAATATATTCATTAGGAATATTTAGAGATAATTGCATATTTGTACCTAATATTATTTATTTTTGTAGAATATTATGAGAATATTGGGCATATTATGAAGATTTAGAGGAGGAGATAATCTAGGGACTTGCTCCCTGCTAAAGGAGGATTAATATTGGAGAATAAATGAATAAGATATGATGAAATTAATGCACAAATTTTGGAGATTCAGCGACTTAGAAAATCTAGGAATGTGTTCCCTATCATTTAATGCAAATTCCTAGTGTTGGGAACCATATCCACTATTTGAGGGATTTTGGTGAGGAAAGCTTCCTCCTTTCAAGGAGAATTATTCCCCATCAATTTGTATAAGTACCAATTCAAATTTTCCTTTAGGGGAATGTATTTCTTAGTCTTTTTGTGGAGAAAACTTGTTCTTTAGTAGCTCCACTTTCATTTCTAACAGGGATGTACTTGGATTGATTCAAATAATAAAGTTTGGTGCCATTTTTAGCTTCTAAAGATTGGTTTCCTTCATACGACTATGCATTTCCTTGGGCTTGGCCATCCCAAGAGCCTTAAAGCTCTCTTGTATGATTGCTTTATGTCATTTGAATGCCTTTTTCACTTGCATTTCTTATTTCTGCATTTACTATTCATGTTTCTTTTGTTGTAGGTTACAATGGTTAAATGATTGAAGTGGGTTGTTTTGCAAGTTATTTACAGAATGAAAAACATGTGTAATCCTTAGAACAACTTTTAAAAGTCATCTTCATCATTGAGCTACTTGGATTGGGTTACTAGTTCACAAATCTAGAATTTCTTGAAGTCCCTTTTAGCAAAACAGTAGTAATTTACGACTATTTTTTAGAACATGTTAATGAACTTCATTTGAGTTGTTTCCACTTGAATTAGGCCATAAAAAAATTCAAGTTAATAAAACAATTCACCCCATACCATTTTCACTTGATTAAGTTAGGCATTTGGTAGGTTAACTGTCTCACTAGTCCTTGAATTTCTAGTTTTTAGAGTAGTAATTTTTTGCTATTTTTTAACACGTGTTAACATGGGTATTTTGGAGTGATTCCACTTGGAATGGAGTCCTAAGACATCTTAATTAATATTTTTTTTCCCATCCCATTTGAATTTGATTTACTTGGGAATTCGATAAGTTATCTCCTCATGTAGCAAAACAAGACATCCTATAGCAATCCAGTAGCACATGTAAACTTGACCATATTTGTTTCAAAAGCTTGGTTTTCTTTCTCTTAGGCTTGAATAATTACCCCGAGGCTCTAAATCCATGATTAGGGAAGGATAAAAACCACTTAAGACTTTCCTTTCTACAAAGTAGATTAGGCATATTTCCTTGAATTCATGTTCTTAGGATTTCAATTACAAATTGTTGTTCTTGCATAAGATTAATTTCTTTTCAAGGCAACTTTTTACATTTTGCAATTAGACTAATGATTCACATCGTTGCAAGTAGCACAAGGTTTACATTCTGCTAATAGACAAGTACTTTTCGTTCCTACAAGTAGCATAACCTTTACCTTCTTGCAATTAGGATTAGTGTTTACATTTGAGGAAGTAGCATTTCCATTTCTCGCAAATAGAGTAACATTTCCATTTCTTCAATTAGTTTAGGCTTTGATTTCATGACATTCACTACATTACATTATATCAACGAAATGAGGACACATTGTATGTTGCACATTTAGTGCCGACACCTTTTAATTTTGTACAAACCCCAGGTTGATAATTAAGTTGGTAGCCTTGGGAGTAATACCAAGGCTCATCAAGGATCATGCTCGACATGTTGACAAGGTGCTCAAACTATTGGAGGAGAAACAATTATATGAAAAAACCTCTAAGTGTTTCTTTGGAGTACAAGAGGTGGAATATCTTGGTCATATTGTATCTCATGAGGGTGTTAAGGTAGACCCTAACAAAATTAAAGCCATTAAATAATGGAAAATCCCCACAACCACAAAGCATCTTCAAGGATTTCTTAGGTTGACAGGGTATTATCACAAGTTTTTTAAGAATTATGGGAGAATAGAAACACCTCTAACAACATTACTGAATAAAGATGCATTTTCTTGGACTCCAAAAACTACTAAGGCATTTGAACATCTTAAAGAGACAATGTGCCAAGCATCAATCTTAGCTACAACATACTTCACAAAAACCTTTATTATGGAATGTGATGCCTCGATAAATGGAATTGGTGTTGCTGTAATGCAAGAAGGAATACTAGCCCCAAGGGTTAGCTCAATCAGTCAAGTCGGGGCCTCGCCATATGGTAGATCATAGGGTCAATTCCCAAAAGCTCTTGGGGTCAAGTCAAGTAAATATGGCCGAGGGGAGCTAATCCCCTTCGAGTGGGGTCCACCCTAGATATTATTCATGTGGACGTAGCGGCTACCCAGTGATCATGGGTATCCGTGAACCACAAGTGAAAAAAAAAAGAAAAAAAAATGCAAGAAGGAAGACCCACTGCTTTTGAAAGTCGTCTAAGCAAAGGAAAGTATTTACACAAACATATTTATGAGAAAGAAATGTTGGCAATACTACATGCACTGAAGCAATGACGACCTTACCTAATGGAAAGATACTTCAAGGTAAAAACAAATCATGATAGTCTTAAATAGTTTTTGGAACAAAGAGTATCTTTAGAAGAGCAACAAAAATGGGTCACAAAGATGTTGGGTTATGACTTTGAAATCATCTACAAAAAAGGGAAGCAAAATGTTGTTGCGTATGCACTCTCAAGAAAGGATGAGGATGTGGAAGCATTACTCTATGCCATTTCTATTAACCAACTTGTTTGGATAACAAAAGCAAGGGATGAATGGAAGAATGAAGAATAGGTGTGGGCACTCATTCAAAAGTTACAACAAGATCCCAATACATCTGATACTTTTAGCTAGAAAAATGATTCATTATGGTACAAATATCACTTATATTTTTGTAAGAATTCCCAACTCAAGCAAAATATTCTTTTGGAATTGCACAAGTCCCCTTAGGAGGGCACTTAGGATTTTAAAAATTTAGCACATGGTCAAGAAGGATTGGGATGGCCTTAAATTTGATATTCAGAAGTTTGTGGTAGAATGTTTGATTTTCCAACAAAATAAAGTTGAGACAATTAAGACCCCATTCCTGTTACAAGCTTTAGACATTCCAAGTCAGCGTTGGGAGGAGGTCCCAATGGGTTTTATCATAGGTTTACCCAAGTTTGAAGGAATGATCTAAAAATGGGGCTCTTAGGCTTCTTGTCTAATCTACAAGAACCTCTCCCACTTCCAAAGCTTCTAGTTTTCCCAAGTCTTAATGATTAACCAATGCGGAAAATAATAAATGCTTGAAAAATATGGGTATATGCTTGTATTTGTTTTTCAACTGATTATTTACTTTAGAATCTGTTGTTTGTGCTGATGTGGGAAGGTACTTAAACTGATATATAAATGCATATAATAGTAGTTAAACGGCAGCAGTATAATATGGAGTTCACCCTGATATCTTGGGCTACATCTCCTTGAGCTCTAATCAACTCGATTAGGCTCTATGGGATCATGGCAATAGTTCTTTTACAAGTGCCTACACTTAACTCCAATGTTTTACACAAGAACATTGGGCTCAAAACACCATCTCATCCCTTGGATCTTGGAGCTCTTCAGCTTTCCAGATCTAGCTCTTGGCTCTAGCTCTGGCTCTGTGGCTCGAGCTCTGGCTCTATGGCTCGGGCTCTAGCTCTGGCTCTGTGGCTCAGGCTCTGGTTCTGGCTCTCAGCTCTCACTTCTGGCACTCGCTCTGGCTCTTGGCTCTTGCTCTAGATGTTCTAAGCTCTTTCTCCTGGCCTTTGCATGCCTCTGTGAGTTTCTCGACCTCCAAGCAACTCCAAGAACAACATACTGCTGTCAATTGAGCTCTATGGCTTTTCACTCGACCTCTAAGTGGCTCCAAAGACTCTCTGTGCGTTCAGTGTTTGTTCTTTCGCTGCTCGCTCCTCTCTCCCTGCTCTGTTCTCTTTGTTCTTGGCTTAAGGCCAATCTGTCTCACGATTGTTCGAATCCCTTCCTTCAGCTATTACAGTCACTGCATCATCTCACAGGGAAAATGGCCACCTGTTCCGTAATTGATAAGTGTCAGGTTCACCAGAAACAGTCGATCGTTTGAAACGGTCGTTATTTCTGTTTACTCCATGAATGCCTACGAAACACAAATCTCTGCCAACTCATCATCCACATCGGACTTCAAACCTTTATGTGCCGAATCTTATTTTATCCGTCAAATCCGGTTCCCATCGGGTGCATTCTCCACCATTAGATCTGGGGCCTCCAGATCCTACGGTTTTCGCTCTTATTGCGCGGATGACTTGCTCGGATGTTAGCCCGCGATGAAAGTGGTTTTCTCTCTCATCCACAGACACACTTCATTCGATGTATGGCATCGCTGGGTCCTTTGACAAACCTGCTTACCGCTCGAAATGCCTCCGATATTCCACTAGTTTTGGAGCGTGGGATCTGCCTGTCGTTTCAGCACTTTTCCCACGGTTTCTTGGCTTTCCTCATGACCGAGCGCTCAGGGCTTTACCATTTCGAGGGGTTTTGCCTAGCAAAGCGCCTTTGCGCTAATTGCGCATCAGAAATAACCTCTGTTTTCTGGTCTGAGCCTCCTAACTACCATTTTTACGCCATGCAAAGTCCCCATGGGCCAACAATTAATGCACTTTGACTGAAGGTCCTCGTTGCTCTGTGCTGGCTGCAAATTGTCACTGTTTAGAGGTTATTTCTGATAGGCTTTGACATCCATAAGACTTTAAACTTCAATATGAGATTTTACAGAGTTCAAGTAGCTTTAAGAGAGTTTAAGGATCCAAATTCGGATCACGCCTTCCCACTAAAAGAACTTTTGGTCCACCAAAAGACTGATATACTAATCTAACTAGTAAATGAGAGTAACAACACCCTCTTCTTTCAGCCTCCCTACACTTACCTTTGCATAGTGCCTCTGAACCGAGATCTCTGACCACTTCCCTTCTTAGATGGGTTGGTCGTCTTGGGAAGAACTGTTTTCCTTCTTGACTTCATGCAGAACTTCTGCTATGAAGTTTACAGAAGGTAGTTTGAACTTCTTTGCCTTGATCCTTGATCCAAGGTGGCTCAAACAAATGTGAAGTACATTTTCTCCACAAAACTTTCATTTGTACCTGTTTGAAAGACTGTCAACAACAACAGGAATACAAACAGCAACTGCATGGGCTAACTCCTGCTTCAACAAAGAAACATATTTCACATCTTGTGAACCCTTCCATGTCTTATATCTGCATACAAATGATTAGCCAATAAAACACGCCTTTACAAAAAATGACCCTTCAAGTCAAGCATGCAGGAAAAAGACCTTTAGGACTCTTTTCCAAAAGATGAAACACTTCATCCTTGTCTCCATTTTGGAAACCAAGTTAACTTCTCCCAAGCCAGCATCACATGCATCTCATGCTCAGGCATGCATTCAATCTTTCAACTTTCACTTAAGTACACTGTAATTCCGAGGCTGAAATGAACATATTGTTGCAACAATAAAGTGAGTTTCCTACTCAACTTCTTTCTATTTACCATTTGGTAAGATCCTGCAACTTGCATTTATTCCACAAAGAAATGCAAACAAATGCATCACTAGACATGCAACCTTAATTGGATAAGAATTCTAACCATTTCTTACCAATCCATTTCAAAGGTCCCTCCTTTGTTTGCACATTAGCATCAATATGTGAATCATCCTGAACCACATCAACCATGGAATTTTTATTTCCATTCCTGGCATTTTATTTTTCCACTTTCTCCTTCAGCTTTGGTGGAAGCAGTGTTGGATTCAAATTCCAACACCTTTCAACAAGATGCCCTTGCTTATGGCAGCAAGTGCAACACATGTGCATCCTTTTGACAACATAATTTGCCTTGTCCTGTGGACCTTTGGTTGGTTGCTTCTTTTCCTTCAGAAGTTTCCTGTATGTGGCCATCCTCTTCCAACATCTAGAAACATAATGGTTATCCAAACCACAAAAGGAACATGCAATTATTTTTCCATGCTTTACAAAATCAAAAGGAATATGTTTAGAACCAGATTTATACCTGCCTCTTTCACCTTTATTGCCTTCATGAGGAGGTGAAGCAAATGAAGAAGTGGATCCCTTTGGAACACCATCACCTTCTTCAAGGCTGTTATAGTTTCCACAACTCTCTGGTTCAAGTGTGTGCTTTTGAACACCTGCATCCCACAAATGATGTTTTGAGCTATTGCATTCCTCCTTAATACAATCCTCACACTTCTGAGGTAGAGGACCTGTAATGAAACTCCTTTTTGGAACTGTTTCAATGGACTTCATGGCAGCTTTGGAATTCTCTCCATAAGACTGTCCATAGCCAAGACCCAAATACTTAGGCCTTTAAGTATGGGGGTTTACGCAGTGCATTATATTAGATATCATTTTGGGATTCAATTGCGTTAAGTAAGTCATTCACGTCTGACCATTTCCATGAGAGGTAGTCGTAACTGACTAATTTCTCATGATTTTTTGAATAGTTCACTTAGCACTCATTGCGTCGGGTGATGCTCACAGGGGTGAAGAAGTGGGATTGAAACTAGTGAAATGTGGAGAAAAACTCCACAGTTAAGCGCGCTTGAGCCAGAGGAGATCTGGGATGGGTGACCTCCTGGGAAGTCCTGGTTACCGGGTGCAAGCCCCGAAAGTGATGATTGATGCTATGTGATTCGTTCTCCAAATTTCACTAGTTTCAATCCCACTTCTTCACCCCTGTGAGCATCACCCGATGCAATGAGTGCTAAGTGAACTATTCAAAAAATCATGAGAAATTAGTCAGTTACGACTACCTCTCATGGAAATGGTCATACGTGAATGACTTACTTAACGCAGTTGAATCCCAAAATGATATCTAATACTTAGGCCTTTCCTTGACCATTATTGGCTCAACAATACCTTGTGCATGTTTGCCCAATCCTTTTCCTTCATAGCCCATCTTGGACATTAGTGTGGAACCTATACCTTTGGTATGTTTTTCATAAGAACCAATATAAGCATTCTTAGAAGAATTTGAAGACAAACAGGAATGGTTTACCTCTTCTTCAAGCTGATACTTGGCCAAGGCTTCTTTCGCAACAAAGAGTTGTGACTCCAACTCATGCATCCTTTTCAGGTTCATACTTGCAATATGAATTTGTCTCTCCATTTCCTGCAATTTGTCAGAAAGCATCTACTTCTCTTCCTCCACGAAGTTCAACTGCTCTCTAAGTATGCTGCTCTTCCTTCCATCCTCATACATTTCTGTCACCATATCCATCATGGTGGAAAAACCTTGCTTCATGTCTCCATTAAAGGAACTTCGGGAGCAAGAGGGATTTGAGAACTCACTTGTAGAAGTTGTCATTATACCAATGAACAAAAGAACTCCAAACAAGATTAATAAAGAGCTTATTCAACAACCTTTTGTAAAAAACCTCTTGTGCTTCAAGGGTTTCTTTGAAGTCCTTTGGGATAGAAGAATGCCTTCAGCTCTTCTTCCTTCTTGTCCTTTCTGGACAATAGCTTTCCCTTCACCTCTGCAAACTCAAATAATAGTCAGTCTGCAACCAAGCATACAATCGATGAGGCAATCAATCCTTGACTGTCCAAACACTTATCAGACAAGCAATCTTTGCCCTGTCAATCAAGCATTCTGTTACAACCTTCTTTGAAGGTGGGAGTTAATCAATATTAAGCTCTGATACCACCTGATCTGAAAAATGGGGCTCTTAGGCTTCTTGTCTAATCTACAAGAACCTCTCCCACTTCCAAAGATTCTAATTTTCCCAAGACTTAATGATTAACCAATGCAGAAATAAGAAATACTTGAAAAGTATGGGTATATGCTTGTATTTGTTTTTCAGATGATTATTTACTTTAGAATCTTTTGTTTGTGCTGATGTGGGAAGGTAATTAAACTGATATATAAATGCATATAACAGTAGTTAAAGTAGCAATAAAAACAACATATAAGGCAACAATATAATATGGAGTTCACCCTGATATCTTGGGCTACATCTCCTTGAGCTCTAATCAACTTGATTACGCTCTCTGGGATTATGGCAATAATTCTTTTACATGTGCCTACACTTAACTCCAATGTTTTACATAGGAACATTGGGCTCAAAACACCATCTCATCCCTTGGTTCTTGGAGCTCTTCGGCTTTCCAACTCTGGCTCTTGGCTCTAGCTCTGGCTCTTGCTCTGGCTGTGGCTCTAACTCTGGCTGTGGCTCTGTGGCTCGAGCTCTGGTTCTGGCTCTCAGCTCTCACTTTTGCCACTCACTCTGGCTCTTGGCTCTTGCTCTGGCTATTCTAAGCTCTTTCTCCCGACCTTTGCATGCCTTTGTGAGTTGCTCGACCTCCAAGTAACTCCAACAACAATATGTTGATGTCAATTGAGCTCTCTGGCTTTTCACTCGACCTCCGAGTGGCTCCAAAGACTCTCTGCGCATTCAGCATTTGTTCTTTCGCTGCTCACTCCTCTCTCCTTGCTCTGTTCTCTCTGTTCTTGGCTTAAGGCCAATCTGTCTCACGACTGTTTGAATCCCTTCTTTCGGCTGTTACAGTCACTGCATCATCTCACAAGGAAAATGGCCACGTGTTTTGTAACGGATAAGTGTCAGGTTCACCGGAAACACTCGATCGTTTGAAACGGTCGTTATTTCCATTTACTTCAAGAATTCCTGCGAAACACGAATCTCAGCCAACTCATCGTCCACGTCAAACTTCAAACCTTTATGCGCCGAAGCTTATTTTCTCCGTCGAATCTGGTTTCCCATCGGGTGCATTCTTCGCCATTAGATTTGGGGCCTCCAGATCCTACAGTTATCGCTCTTTTCATGCGGATGACTTGCTCGGACGTTAGCCCACAATGATAGCAGTTTTCTCTCTCATCTGTCGGACACGCATCGTTCACTGTATGGCATCGCTGGGTCCTCTGACAAATCTGCTTACCACCCGAAACACCTCCGATATTCCGTCGGTTTTGGAGCGCGGGACCCACCTATCATTTCAGTGCTTTTCCCACAGTTTCTTGGCTTTCCTCATGACCGAGTGCTCGAGGCTTTACTATTTCGAGGGGTTTTGCCTAGCGATGTGCGATTAGAGCTTTGCGCTAATCGCGCATCAGAAACAACCTCTGTTTTCTAGTTTGAGCCTCCTAACGGCCATTTTTGTGCCATGCACAGTCCCCATGGGCCAATGGTCAATGCGCTTTGACCGAAGGTCCTCGTTACTCTATGCTAGCTGCAAATTGTCGTTGTTTAGAGGTTATTTCTGATAGGCTTTGACATCCATAAGACTTTAAACTTTGGTATGAGCGTTTACAGAGTTCGGGTAGCTTTAAGAGAGTTTAAGGATCCAAATTCAGATCAAGGAAAGAGTGTCATCATGGTGGTAGTTGATATACTTACCAAGTATGCACACTTTTGTGCATTATCTTATCCTTTTAAAGACAATATAGTTGCTATTTCATTTATGGAAACAATTCAAAATCTACATGGAAACGCAAAGATTATTATAAGTGATAGAGATCTCATTTTCACTAGAAATTTTTGGACAAAACTATTTTCTTGTATTGGTACTCAATTAGCTCATAGCTCATCTTATCATCTTCAATCTGATGGGAAAACTAAGATAGTGAATAAATGTTTGGAAGGATATCTTCATTGTTTTGTATCTGATAAAAATGGGTTAAGTGGTTACCTCTAGCTGAATGGTGGTATAACACTTCCTTCCATACTACAACAAAAATTACCCCATTTATGGAACTTTATGGATATCATCCACCATCTATCACATCATCTTTAAGAGAAAATCCTAAGGTTCAAGCAATGGAAGATCACATCAAGCATTAGCAACAAGTTCTCCAACTCGTAAAGGATAACCTTACTCTAACGCATAATCAAATGAAACAATAAGCAGATCAACATCATATTGAAAGAAATTTTGATGTAGGCAATCAAGTATTTTTACGACTACAACCATACAAACAAATGTCCCTCAAGAAAGCTAAGATGGATAATAAATTATCATCCAAGTAGTAAGTACTATGGTCCTTACAAGGTGTTGCAAAATATTAGTACTATGGAATACAAATTGGAGCTACATACATATTCCCAAGTACACCTAGTTTTCCATGTTTCATGCTTAAAGAAGGTTATCGGTGACAAGCTCCCAGTTCAAACAATGTTGCCAGAACTTGACAAAGAAGGGAAAATCATATTTGAGCGAGAAGCAATCACGAAAACGAGAACCCGATAGCTATAGAATCGATTAATTTTAGAGTATCTCATTAAGTGGAAGAACTTACCCGCTGAAAATTCCACATGGGAGGATGAAAATTTTATACAGAAGCATCGAAAACTACTCAAGTGTTGAGGACAACACTTTTTTGAAGGAGAGGAGCATGTTAGGTCCTTATAATATAAGTGTATTCCCCTTATTATTATTGTTGTGCCCATGTATCCCCCTGTTACACAATATTTTGTCACACCTCCTTCACTTCCTTGTAACATACCCCGAAGTGCCCGAAACATGAGCATTATACAGTATACTCATCCATGTATATAGCTCAGATCCCTCCTAAGACTTTGATTGGAAAATACGTTGAGCTTTCCCTAAAGAAATAGCTCTTAAAACCCTAAAATGAGGATCATCACTCTTATAAGGATTAAAACAATGATGGTTTCCTGTTGCACTATACTTGACCAGCGATGGCATCACTCTATTCCTTTGCACACCTGCGATGATCCTAAATAGGTAATTTTCCAAAAGAAGATGAGAAGCATTGTGATCTAGAAGCTTCCAGAGCAGCGAGCTGGAGGTTGTTTCACATAGATGAGGTTGAATTCTCCCAACTTGGCCTCTTTGTCTTATCCCTATGAGATACCTCCTTGAGATGAGGGCCTAATCATATCTTTGGAGAAGCCCTAACTCCCTTTCCTAGCCTATAAATTAAACCTCTCCCATTTCCAAATGGTTGGTCAGGTTAGAGGCTGGGTTGGTTTATGTCTATTTGCACCCTTATGCTAAGCTTGTGCCTAAAGGCTATTCATTTGACTTGGAGAAGGAGTGCTTGGAGAGTTATTGGCTTAGACTTGGATTACCACTCAAGGAGAGCCTTTCAATATCAAGGCTTTGGTTGTAAGCTTCTCTTTATTTCTTAATAATATACAACTACTGGTTCATCTTCCCAAAATATATATGTCCATGTATTATTTAGCTTGACATTCCTTGATAAGTTAAGTAGGTTGTTATTGGATCTGATATTGGTTTTGGTATGCTTTGTTGTCTCTTGATCACTTGTGGAGGTACATAAACACTGAGAGAAGAAAGAACAAGTCCGTTACACAAGCGGTTCGAGGCCCTCAACAAAGGAAATCAGAATAGCATCAGAATGAGGTAGGCCATCTCCTTCGTTCTTCTTTTCAATTATAACCTAGGAAGCTGTCTAGTTGATTGTCACTTTAGTTTCTAAATCCACTCATTGGGTTAGAAGGATCATATTTGTCCACAGAGACGATTAACCTTGTCAACGAAATGGCGACTTCACTGGGAGCCTATTATCCTTTCCATCCAATCCTTCAGCCTGATATTTTGACTAGTTTGACCAAGCATCAATTTTTCGGCTTGTTTGCATCAGTCTGGGTGTATACCATCACTAATTATTGCCTTTGAGTGCTAAGCCTAGATTGTTTATTGGATTATTTTTAGTATTTTCCCATATTCCTTGACCATCATGGGTTTAGCCTTAACAGTCGTGATGGCATTGCGGTTTTTACCTTTATAGTCGTGATGATTTTTTTCTTCATTATTTGGTCGCACTGAAATCAAAATTGCTTTTGCTATACAAATTAGTGATGCCATCGCGGGTTTTCTTATGCAAAGTAGCGATAATCACAGGTTTGGGTATATAAAGTAGCGATGATCCTTGAATGTGAGAATTTTTGAGGTTTCTTCCTAAGAATCTAGTGTGTCTTGGCCCCTAAGGTCTTTTCCCATCCTATATGCTTGGATTTGTCAGTTTTTTTATTGATTGCCTTAATTAATTTGCAAAATTTGTCTCATTGGCTTCGAAGTGAAATCTAACTGAGTTCTAGGGTTTCTGGGCAATTTTTCACCATTTTCTATTTGTTGGTGTCATTGAGATGTTTGTTTTGCTGATTTATTGAGTGTTATTTTCTCTAGACATCATTGAAAACATTGTTTTACATATGTTTTAGCTTGTATTTCGAAATTCACTTTTCGTGAAAATGCATTATATTATTTGCATTGAGAAGTTATTTTTTGAGATTCATCATTGAGAGTAGATCACATTTTTCGATGATTCAAAGCGAAAAACTATATTAGGTGCATCAAATCGTTCAAAACAAAAATAAAATCACAATCCATATAAGTGCATCTTTGTAAAGTCAAAATCATTTTGATTTTGAAAAGTTGCATTTAGGATAGTGAAAAGTGATTTTTTTTTTTGGCATTACATTTGGAAGACGAAAGTGAAAGGAAAGTTTTTTCGTTTCTTATAGGATCACATCTTGGCATTGCATTTAGTGAAATGAAAGATTAGATTTCCTTTTCACATTTTGCATTGTGAAAGTTAGTGGAAGGCATTTTGCATGATGCATTATTGATTGAAATTTCTTCCCTTGATTAGTCTAGCCTTCATAGAAACGAAAAGTTTCCTTTTTCTCATATAGTTGCATCATAGGTGTCTAAGTGACATCGTTTTGAGCTTCAAAACTGAAACATAATTGAATATTAACTTAAAATATATCAATTAATATAAGGAGAATTTGAAACATTAACGCTTCATACTTAGTGGTCTATGCTAGAAACATGTTTCAGCGTCTTTAAAACTTACCAACTGTCATTCACTCTTGCATTATACAGCGCTAGCACGGACTTGTGCTCCCTGTACTATCAAGTATATAAAGGGATACGCTCATAGGTTGAAAACCTTTATCCATAGGAATCTGAGTCTACTACCTTGTAAATGTGATACACTGAACACAACAATAAGGGAGATTTCCTTCACGAACGTCAAGTCCTTGGTAAACTTATTCGCGGAGGTGTATATTGTAGTTCAAGTTTACTTGGTAATCCTTTTTGCCTAAAGTATCCTCAGTAGTCATTTCAATCTTTTCTAACTCCTTAAATTTGAAAAGATCATCGAGTACTTGTCCTTTCAAGCTCGCTAAACTTACGAAAGCGACTAGAGTCACCTTTTCATCCTTTTCTCAACTCTTAAAATGTGAAAAGGCACAATTTTTGTTTCAAATTATAGAATTAATTAACCACAAAACAACATCCTTCCTGTGGAAATAGTCCTTAGTAGATATTAGGTTGATACCAATGACAACATTTCCTGAGTCTACGAATTAAGGAAACCCCTTTGACGGGAATCCTAGTCCTTTTCCTTGTTTCAGAAATACTGGTGCTCCCTATATGGCAACATTGTCCCTTCCTGGATTGACCATTGGTCTGCCAATTTGGTTATTTTTGACTTCGGTGGTTCCAAGTGTCCAAATTGGTTTTCAACCAAGTTCTCCTCCACCTGAACAACATTAACCTCATGTTGGTCCTAAAGTTGACCCCTTGCCTTCTTCGCCTATTTCTTCACCCCATTCTTCCTCTTTGCCTGGTGAAAGTCTGGATTCTGGTAATCATGAAGCTAAGAAGAAGAAGAAGAGGACAAAGAATAAGAAGCAAAATAAGTGAGGGGGCAATCAAACAACTATTGTTACCGATGCAGCTAATGAAGAAAAATCTTCCAACGACCCTCAGAAAGGAAAATTCCCTTGCATGTTATGTAAGGGTGACCACCTTCTTCGGAATTGTCCTGGTATACCAAGGTCTTAGAAGTGTGGTCTACAGGTTCACATTGACCTTTGTCATAAACCTATGGAGATCATGCTGGTGATAAACCCTCAACTAGTAAAGTTCATGGGAAAAAGGGAAAAGTCAAGTTTCCCTATAAGTTGTGTGAAGATAATCATCCCATTCACCTTTGTCCTCTTATGGATGAAGCTTCCAAAGAGTTGGAAAACCTTACAGTTTCTCAACCTTGTCTTCCCACTAGGTATCAAAAGCTTTCCCCTAATCCTTTGCTAGTTGATCAAGTGATTGATCAAAATCCATCTTTGGTCAACCCTACTCTCTCTGAAAGTGAGTCTCATGAGTCTGTTCTCGACCAACCATTGGTTGAGAAAATGATAGACTTACCTCCACCTTCAGTTAACCGTACCTTTCCGGTAGAGAGTGAACCCCATACCACTCAGGTTCTTCTGGTTTCTTCAGTTTTGAATGAACTGGAGGGAAATACCCCTATTCCTAAGGTGCATGAGAGAATTTCTCCTGTTCCCATCGAGAAAGAGGTCAACTCTCACGTTTGTATGACACCTCCTCCAAGTAGTTTAGTCACTTCTTTTAATTGGAGTCGACTGGAAAAATATCGCCTTCCGTCTTATGTGCCTTTCTATATTACATTACAGGCTTACCATATGTCCGTACCTAGCACAGTCATAGACGAGGGTGCATCTGTTAGCATCCTATCCTCAATTGCTTACAAAGCTTTAGGTTCTCCTCAGCTTGTCCCCGCCACTCAGAATCTGTTAGCTATTAACAGAGGAACCAGTTAACTGTTAGGGATCCTTCCTAAGTTTCCTATTACTTTGGGAGGGAATACTATCTATATAGATGTGATAGTTGTCCAAGGTCTGTTGGAATTTAATCTACTCCTTGGCCATGACTATGTTTATGTCATGGGAGCTCTTGTTTCTTCCCTCTTTCAAGTGATATGTTTCCTGCATGAAGGAAGCATTATGATCATTGATCAGCTTACATTCATTGGTCTTGAATCAACTCCCACTCACCCATCATCCCTAAATGGTTCTCATATGCAAGCGGTATCACCCCCACCATAGGTTAATTATGTGGCCACATGTTCCATGACCACATCTACAGATGATCTAGTAAGTGATGTAGTACGCTATGTACTGGGGGCATTGGAGCCCGATTTTTCAATTGGATCCCTGGACCCTTCCAGAGTGTTGTTCTCCCGTTTGATGAGAAACTCTTGGAAGCCATGGCCTCTGTTGATCTGTGATCAAAGGATCATGGACCAGAGTTTTTTGTCTTGTGTTAAGCTCCTTAAAAAATGAAACAAGGTATATGAGGATAGTTCTTTTCCTATGTCATCCTCGTTAAAAAATAAATTAGGTCTCCACGAGCAGAGTTCTTTGTCTTGTGTCAAGCTCATTAAAAAATGAAATAAGGGTTATGAGGATAGTTCTTTTATTATGTCGAACTCGTTAAAAAATGAAATAGTTCTTCATGAGCATGGTTCTTTTCATGTGTCGAGCTCATTAAAAAATGAAACAAGGTCCATGGAGCAGAGTTCCTTGTCTTGTGTCAAGCTCCTGAAGAAATGAAACAAGGGCTATGGAGCAAAGTTCCTTGTCTTGTGTCAAGCTCCTTAAAAAATGAAACAAGGGCTATGGAGAAGAGATCCTTGTCTTGTGTCAAGCTCCTTAAAAAATGAAACAAGGGCTATGGAGAAGAGATCCTTGTCTTGTGTCAAGCTCCTTAAAAAATGAAACAAGGGCTATGGAGAAGAGATCCTTGTCTTGTGTCAAGCTCCTTAAAAAATGAAACAAGGTGTCATGAGCATGGTTCTTTTCCCATGTCAATATCGTTAAAAAATGAAACAAATCCCCTTCTAATCCAAGTCTTTGATTAGATCTCGTAAAATCCCAATCGTGTCTTTCACTTGATCTCGTAAGTGAACCTTCATTCCATCTACCTGTTAGTAGCTATTAGTTTACTTAGGTGGATGAAATGAAGCTTAGGGGGCATGTACCTTGAATTGAGTCATTATGCTAGGGGCATGCAAACTTATCTCAAGCATAGTTTATCTTTGTTTGAAGCTTGTGTAAAAATGAAACCAAATCCAAGCATAGTTTTTTCCCATGTTTCAAGCTTGTGAAAAAAATGAAACCATCTTCAAGTATACTCAAGAATATTTTCCTACATTTCAAGCTTGTGTAAAAATGAAACAATTCCCTTTTTACCTCTAGTGATTGCCATTTTATCAGCCTGTTTTTTCTAGATGAGCCTTGGTTTTTTCATTTCCATCGTCACCATCTCTTTGGCCAATCATACGCTTTCACTCGGTTGTTTTACCTTTGCTCGAGGAACACCTGCGATGAGTGGTCTTATTAGCCAGCCTCTTGACCATTACATGTTTTGAGTAGCTCCATCATGACTGGAACCAGTTTCTATCCTTTTATACCACTCATTCCTCCAGGTGGAGTCCCCTTTCAGCTCTTTTCATACTCCAAAAATATGAAAAGATTGCCAAGTACTTGTCCTTTTGAACTCATTAAATTAAATGAATTGACGTCGTCTCAGTATACGTTTACCCCATTTTTGGGCTGAGATTGACTATTTATGAAAAACATACACCTTGATCGGCATGGTCAAGAGGTTCTCTCAAATATTATTTTCTACCTTTTCAGATTCAAGAGACAAATTACGAAAAGGGATATGATGGAGTTTTCTTTTTCATCTCTTTTTCAAACTCTCTAAATGTGAAAAAGATATGAAGTTATTCTTATGTCGGACTCATTAAAATTTTATGACGAAAGACTCATCACCATGATGAGACTAAGCTTCTCCTTCCTATGACTCGTAAAACTTACAAGGATGGATTCATCCGAAGGGTGAACTTACATGACAAGAATATGGTATCCTCTTCAAGATTGTGTAAAAATAAAGAGGTACTCGTTAGAAATAACGGGGGAAGAGTGAAGATGAAACATCCTTTGTATTGGTAGCATGTCGTTCTTGAACATGACACTCATCTATTTCTCGTGTCGGGTTTGGGATATCCTCAGTTAGTTACTTGTCCTTCCTGGTTTGGGTGATTCATTTTGCCTCTCATTTGACTATTCCACCTTGTCATTATGACCCTTGGTCATATGTTGAGTCTAATGCTACCACACTTCGGAGTCGTGTCACTAATATGTTCAAGAGAACTCCAATTTATAGTTATTTACCTATATACTGTTTGAGTCATTGTTACAATATTGAAAATTATTCCATTTTGTTCCTTGTTTCGTGTTACTGATGAGGGAACCATTACGACCCTCCTTCGACTGGTCACTTCCTGTCGACTTCAGCTCATTATCCAAGAAGAGGACTTAGAAACTCCCTTTCAGTACCTTATATCTTGCATGCTTTAATGGCAAGTTCTTCGCATCTGACGGCATATTTTCACTATTGGCCTTCAATCGAGTGATTCCACGATTGTTCGACTTCAGCTTCGTTTTCACATTCAGAGATTGTATTGTCATACCTTGAGGACCATTGTCATTATTGGTGGTTTCTCTCGTGCTTGTTAACGGTCCACATCATTGGCCGATAATCATGTGGTTTTCTAGCATGTTCGACTTCGACACGTTAATTCGCATGGTAGAATTTGTATTTTGATCGGGTTGGGATGGAGCGCAAGACCCTAAGTTTTATCTGATATGACTCAGGATGCATGGAGTTATGTGTTATTCATGATTGTACACATGTTTCTTTTATACGGATGGCTGTGACCATACCATGGGACTGTATATTTATGATGATGGCCCTTCTATACGGATGGTTGCGTCCACACCTTGGATCTTAGATTTATAGATGATCCTTCTTATTTGGATGGTTGCACCCATGCCATGGATCCTTTCATATAGTCTTTATCATCCAGATGGGTGCATCCATGCCGTAGATTCATGTCTTAATCTCAGATATGTATATGTATATGCATCCTTGATTTGTACGTCTCCTGATAGTGCATGCCCTCGTCCTTGCAAGAGCTCGTAAAGCATCTCAGTCATCACTCCTCGTTCTGTCTTCATGCTTTAGGGGGCATATGTTACACAATATTTTGTCACACCTCCTGTACTTCCCTGTGACATACCCCGAAGTGCCCGAAACATGACCATTATACAGTATACTCATCCATGTATACAACTTCGATCCATCCTAAGACTTTGATTGGAAAATACCTTGAGCTTTCCTTGAAGAAATAGGTCTTAAAACCCTAAAATGAGGATCATTGCTCTTATAAGGCTTAAAACAACGATGGTCGCTTGTTGCACTGTATTTGACTAGCGATGGCATCGCTTTGTTCCTTTGCATACCCACGATGATCCCAAAAAGGTAATTTTCCCAAAGAAGATGAGAAGCTTCGTGATCTAGAAGGTTCCGAAGTAATGAGCTGCAGGTTGTTTCATGCTATGAATATAATTCATAACAAGTAAATAAATAAAATAAATGTAAATATTAAATAATCAAATATTGATTAGGTTAAATAGTCATTAAGTTAAGTGAAAAGGCATGTCTAAAAGACATGCCCAGTCACGAAAAGACACCTGCTTAGGTATATATATGTGGGTCCTCATTGTAACATTCATCACTTGTACAATTTTCATATATAATAAATTATTATTATTAAATACCACTTGTTTATTTTTACTTTAAGTCAACAAGTTATCAGTTTTTATGCTTTAGTGGTATCAGAGCCATGGTACACAATATAATCATGCGGGTCTTTGAACATTGTTCGCCACACAATGTGCCATTACGTTCACGCCTTGAATGCATTGAGCAGTTTAGTAAAATTCAAGAAGTGTTTTAGCATTTAGAAAAATCATTTGCAGAAATTAAAGCATGTCGAAGGGAAATCGATAATAAGGAAGATGATAGCAACAATGAAGAAATGAAACAAGATCAAGACGAGGACTATCTTGAGAAACAAGGGGATGTACAATATCATAACAATGAAGAAGAAGATGTCAATGAAAATCTTCCATTGGTGGCTCTTTAGAAAAAGCAAGTTTTTGAAGATATAGTATCTACAAAAGAGGATGTAAAACAATATACAATGAATAAACAAAATGAGACTCTAGAGACTAATCAAATGAACAACAACCTAACAATTTATAGAGAATGCAAGGAAGGATTTAATGATGATGAAATACCTACAAACAGATATTTTGAAATCAACCATGTAAGTTACTGGAATGTAAAATTAAAATATATAAAATATCAAGTCTGCCCCAAGACATTTAAACTTGAAATACCAATCCCCATTAAAAATAGTAGAATAAGAAGAAAAAGGCAGATGCGGGGAGGGAGTGTTAATGCATAGAAGTACTGATAACATGCGGTATAAAGTGTCCTCTGGTGACAGTGAAATTGACAAAGCTGAAAAGAAGAACCCGAGCCATAATTACAATAATGTTTGTTTGCTAAATTTGAGAAAATTAAGCTCAACAGGGACTAGCTGTCCTGGTCGTGCAATTTCTGACTCTAATTTTGTTGGTAATCAAAAAAGTGTATCAAATGTTAATGGAACTCATAACTTGTTTGGATTTGGACAATCTTCTGGGAAGAAAGTAAATTCAGTAGATTATGATGGTAGACTGGAGTTGCTAAATCAGAGAGCATTCTATACGAATTCCTATTTTCCATCTTCAAGACAACAACTCATGTATCCGGATCATGTTGGGGATGATTATAATTCATATATGTCTTCTAAAATAAATGCAATCCTTCTTTCTAGATCATTGGAACCTACTCAAACTAACCATAATTTTCAGTTCCCTCAGGGGCCTTTCCAACATCATGCTAATGAATTCTTTAGAGGCCCACCTGAACCAAATGGATGGAATAATTGGAGCATAATGAGTTTTGGTGTTGAGCCTCAACCAGTCATAAGAATATCGGTACTAAGCCTAGTAGCAATCACAAACAATGAAAAATGTTCTAACATGGAAAATTTTGAAAGAGGGATGTATGGAAGGAGAGCTAAAGAGTCAGCTCTGTCAAATGAGAATCAGAATGGTGTAAATCTACTCAAGGGTATTTGTGCTCTTGTGGTTAGGAAGAGCAAGTTGTAGTGGTTAACTTGGCAGGTTCAGAGTGGATAGACAAATCAGGAAATGAAGGGCATGCATTAGAGGAATCCAAATCCATCAATTTATTTTTAAGTGCTCTAGGGAAATGCATTAATGCTCTTGCAGAGAACAGTTCACATGTACCTATTCGAGATTTAAAGCTGACAAGATTTATTTGTGATTCATTTGGAGGAACTGTAAGGACTTCATTGGTTGGCACAGTTGGGCCTTCACCACATCATCGAGGAGAGATAGAAAGTACCATAAGTTTTGGACAAAAGGAAATGAAAGTGCAGAACATGGTAAATCTCAAGGAGGAATTCGATTACAAAAGCCTCTGTAGAAGATATGAGATACAAATTGATAAGTTGATTGTTGGGAATGAAAGGAATGCTAAGGCTTTGCAGAATGTTGAAGAATAATGGGATAAGATGGTCAAAGAAGCACAAGATTGTGCCATCGAGGCACAAAATAAACCTTCTAGTGCATTTAGAGATAACGACATTAGTTATATAAAAGAGGACATTGATGTATTGCATGAGCTTGAAGATTGAGAGTTAACTCGACAAGCAATGACGGTGGACAGGGAATGCCTTTTCGTCATGAAAATTCATGCAAGTAGTGTCAAGTCATTGTGCCCACTGTTCCAACAGAAGGTCATCGATCGTGCCACTGTTCCAACAACAACTGGAAGTTTCAGATCATACATTGTTCCGACGCAACGAGGAAGTCCATGGATTCCCCACGGATTCGATCTTTGATCCAGTTAAGTGGTTGCAGTATTCTGTGGGCATGTTGGCTAATGCAGACATCTTCAATGATAAGTTCGACTGCACTATGTCCAAGTCATTGCATGGTCGACCGTCGCTGCCAAGGCCATGCGTTGTCCACTACCTGTCCTCGCTGCCACCCGACTGCAGTCTACAGTTGTTGCGGCCTGTGCTCCGCTATACTGTCTTCCCCAAAAGCCGACAAACCTACCACTGTGCCAGAACACATCAGGCCGTCAAACACTAACCAATCAACCGGGCTCCATGATCCACGTGACAGGTTCCTCTCATCCACACTGCCATCTATACAACCATTGTCCATCCCATTGACCATTGATACGAAGCCAGATAAAATCGTTAACACCCATAAATTGTGTCAGTTGAAAATACGTGCCTGTTGGAACCATGATTTGTACAACAATTGGAGCGTTGAAATTTGCATCGAAATCATACGATTAACCCATGAATTGCAGTATGGATTGGTGTTGAAATTTGCGTTGAAATCGAGTGGCCGATATATTTCACATTTGGTTGGTCAAACATAGGGTCATATAATTGGGTACTAACATTATAGTCATAACATAAATAAAATCAGATTTAATATATATATATATAATATATATATATATATATATATATATATATATATATATATATATATTATATATTATATATATATATATATAAAATATAATAAAAAAAAAATCGATCGATAACCCTTGATTCAAGATAGTGTGACTAACGAATTACACAGACAGAGGTACCAATGATCAATTATTAAAAATGATGTGAGCTAGATGAAGACAATTATTCTTGGTTAAGGTGAAAGAAACTGCCAACAATACAACTTTGAGGACAAAGCTTCTGAAGGAAGGGGCTATATTATGAATATAATTCATAACAAGTAAATAAATAAAATAAATTTAAATATTAAATAATCAAATATTGATTAGGTTAAATAGTCATTAAGTTAAGTGAAAAGGCATGTCGAAAAGACATGCCCAGTCACGAAAAGGCACCTGCTTAGGTATATGTATGCGGGTCCTCATTGTAACATTCATCACTTGTACAATTTTTATATATAATAAATATTATTATTAAATACCTCTTGTGTATTTTTACTTTAATTCAACAAGCTATCAGTTTTTATGCTTCATTTCACATAGATGAGGTTGAATTCTCCCAACTTGGCCTCTTTGTCTTATCCCTATGAGCTACCTCCTTGAGATGAGGGTCTAATCCTATCTTTGGAGAAGTCCTAACTTTCTTTCCCAACCTATAAATTCATCCTCTCCCATTCCCAAATGGTTGTTCAGATTAGAGGCTAGGTTGGTCTATGTCTATTTTCACCTTTATGCTAAGCTTATGCCTAGAGGCTATTCATTTGAATTGGAGAAGGAGTGCTTGGAGAGTTCTTGGCTTGGACTCGAATTACCACTCAAGGAGAGCCTTTCAATATCAAGGCTTTGATTGTAAGCTTCCCTTTATTTCTTAATTATATACAACTGCTGGTTCATCTTCCCAAAATATGTATGTCCATGTATTGTTTAGCTTAACATTCCTTGATCAGTTAAGTAGCTTGTTATTGGATTTGCTATTGGTTTTGACATGCTTTGTTGTCTCTTGATCACTTGTGTAGTACATAAACATTGAGAGAAACAGGAATGAGTCCGCGACACAAAAGCCCCAAGGCTTAGCTCAGCTGGTTGAGTCCCCATTGTTAAGTACCTTGCCGATCGGGAGGTCACAGTGTCAACTCTCCTCGACGCCCTTGGGGTTAGGCCCTACTAGTTTGGCTGACGGGCTTTAAAAGATTCCCTTCAGGGTTGATCTACCCAGATTTTTCCAAGGGAAAAAAAAAGTCTATGACACAAGCGGTTTGACGCCCTCAACAAAGGAAATCAGAATAGCATCAGAATGAGATAAGTCATCTCCTTCATTATTCTTTTCAATTATAACCTAGGAAGATGTCTAGTTGATTGTCACTTCAGTTGCTAGACCCACTCATTGGGCTAGAGGGATTGCCTTTGTCCGCAGAAAGGATTAACCTTGTCAACACCCCCATGTTGTTATTGTTGTGCCCCATAAAAGCCCACTATTGTCATTGTTGTGCCCTTACATTATTATTGTTATGTAGAATCTGATTATATTGTGAACCCTTAGACTCATATATATACCAATGAGGTCTTATGATTTGTATCAGCCAAGAATTGTTCCTTTATGTAATGTAAAGGAGGTTTCCCCCTCGAAGAGGATAACTTTTAAGTCGCTGATCTATCTTTTCTACTGTTTTGTGAGCTGGTTGCATAACAATGTGAAACATTAGTGACTACTAACTTGAAATTTCCATGATAGCCAACATGTAAGTATGTACTTTTATTACCACGAAACGGTATAACAATTAAGGAGATATAATAGTTAAGAATTTTATCCTTCAATTACTTATGCAAAGGAGAAATAAACACTTCACTAGCACCAATGAATACAAACAACATCAATCGATACATTCTAATGTGCTAATTATCCTGCCAATTGGTTACAAGTGATGATCGGCCTTGACTACTATTTGGACTTCACTAATAGTGTTTAGTTGGATGTTCTATAGCTTATAATGAGAAAATTTGATCGTTGAATAATGGAAAGTGCTTCCTATTAGCTAAGACCTCTTAATGTTGAAGAGGATGCTCATCATAGAGATTGTATTTATAAATATGACCTACAACAATAAAAACCATTGTTAATATCCTCAATATGATGGACTAATCAACTGGCAAATCAAATAGCTAAAATAACTAACAGATTCAACTCCCTCATCTATACTCTCACATCAATGACAATATGATTAAAATAGAGAACTAACATTTTTTTTTTTATAACATTTGTACTCTAGTTGGAATTATAGAATCTTGCACAACATTCCCATCACCGAGACTAAGTTTGCTCTCCTTTTATTATCCCAAAGTGTAATTCCAAAATGTTTGAAACTAAGAAAGAGCTATATTTTCCCATTCTCCATTCATTTCTTTCTTCATCAAATAAAGAAGACCTTAATTCCATTCTCTCTTATATATATAATTGAATCCATTACTAAATATCATACTATTATGAGCATGCTAAAATATACTACCTATAATCAATATTCATGAAAACCAATAAATGTCTTATTAAATCTATTTTAAAGAATCAACTATATCCTTCATAATACTGAATTCTATTTTGTAGGTAGTATAGTAACCTTTATAATAAATACATAAAATTTTAAATTTCCCACTTCAATTTCCTAAATACTCTTACACTCATTGGCTATGAATTTTAATAGTTTACCAAGAAGGTGGAGATAAATAGGCATAATTCCTACGAACATTTTATTGTAACCAAGGATCCTCAAATGCATAGAAAAAAAAGACACGTAAATCCATACAAATGTGTCTAATACAAAAGTATATGTATCTTTTTTTTCTCTTCTTTTTCAATTTTTTTAACCTAAAATTATTAGACACACATCCCTTTAAAATTTTATACAATTACCTTAAAATACTATACAATGTAACCTTAATTTAAAATGGAATTTTCTACATTATCACTTAAATATAGAAGGGTATAGACATTAAATAGACATATACTCAATGTCATCCATAAGCACTATTAATGATTTAAGTAATTGTAATTCTTTATAAAGGCTATGCTTATACCTATTTAATATATAGGCATGTTTTAAATGGTAATTCTTTTTTAATTATGTTTTCACTGAGTCGTTTATGAATTATTAACCAACCATTCTCTAAGAATATCGATATATTGACGACGAAAATATACACCCATTCATTAATTATTCAGGTTTAACTCTAATAGTTAAATAACATAGCCTTCCGATTAATGTATCATGCTTTGTCTCACATATTTAATTCACCAACTATGGTTGTCGAATAGAATAAATTGGGAAGGAATTCAACTCATAAAATAATGTACTCATAGTTAACCATTATGTTGATATGATATTCCAATTATCACAGATAGTTAAAGTGGGGCATCTGGTTAACTTAATGATTAATACTGCTAACCACAATCACTACAACCCCCAGTTAAGTGCTAGAGGAATAACCTTACATGACTCTACAATTAGTGAAGATCAAATACCCTAAACATATAGTATCAAAAGATCAACAATAACGAGGAATAATTTACAGTTCAGCTGATAGTCTACACACTGCAATATAGGGGAGTCCGGGGAGTCCTATTTCTCCAACTGCAAAAAAGCTATTCAAATTATTCAAGCAGAATTTCATATATCTAAAGTTGGAATGTAGTTTGAAAATATTAAAATTTGAATGAGAATAATGAAATGAAATAATATTTTAAAGTTTATGAGATTAAAAATAGTTTATGAGATTATTAGTTTTTAGTTTTTCGTTTTTTGCAATTCAATTTTTTCCCAATTTAAATTGATGATGAGCTGGCCCAATTTTCCAACAATCCCCTCGCTACAAAGACAATGCCAAGAAACTGATGCTAACATGTTCTCATAAGTTTCTCTGATGTCTTTGAATGCATCACATTCCAAAATGATTTTTTTTTTTTTCGATTCCACAACCCTAGAGGTGCAAAATGTACACACTCGTTCTTCCCAAGCTTCTTTAGGCCTTTTCCACCGTCCTATTTCACACTGAAGTTGATATGAGTTAGCCCCTAATTGAGCAATAAAAACCTTTGCCCTCCATGAAATGCTAGCTCCAATAAACTCTTTTTGTTGTATATCACACGTAAGGTTGAATTCTTGAATGTAATATTTCTTTTTTTACTCAACTCTTTTCCCCAAATATATCCTTTAATTAGAAAAACAAAAAATGAAGGGAAAAGGGCATGGTTGTACAGTGGGAAAGCCATTATTGCAGTGTTTGGGCCTCCAGGCAAATCAGGGCAGCAAGTTGATAGTAAAGAAAAAACAGAGAATTCAATAATAGTGATGAAAACAACAAGAGCAGCATGGACAAAAATGGGTGAAGACTCAAATTTGAGTCTTATGTGCCAAACTGCATAGCAGTCAAATCCTACCCAAGTCTACCTAAGTCTAGTTTGTTGGAATTGTAGAGGTTACCCTTAGAGGCGGGGACTTGGGTTAGGGCCTATTGTGGAAGGTAGAGACATAATTTGTCTCATGGAAACTCATGAGCATGATGGTTGCAAAACTCCTGTGTTTGACGATTATTTGAAGTTGGCAGTTTGGAACAAGGTAGCAGAAAATGGCAAAGGGTATGGGGGAATACTAGTTTTAGTGAAAGAAAAAGAAGGTCGTCACATTCAATTAATTAAAGAAGACGCAAATAAACAATATTTATGGTTGAAAATATCAGAGAATGAGAATCACATAAGAATTGCAACATGCTATTTTTCCCCTCAAGTCTAATAAACTTACAAAAATAAGGGGCTTGACAACAAGGACACATATGCAACTTTAAAACAAGATATTTTCGTGTACTCTCAGCAGGGAGAAGTTCTTTTAGTGGGAGATTTCAATGCTAGAACAACAAATAATCAATCTAGCATCCTTTGTTGCAAAGATGATAACAATCCTATTTGGCTCACTAAAGAGGAGAATCCCCAACGGGTGAGGTGTTCAAAAGATGACAAAGTTAGCAATAATTTTGGAGATGAGTTGCTTACACTGTGTGGGGCTTTCAACCTAATTATTTGCAATGGTCTAGATAGATGGAAATGGTATGGGAACTTCACTTGCAACACATACAATGGGGCAAATGTCGTTGACTATGTGATGTGTTCACAAAGCTTAATAGAAAAGATAGAGGAAGTTAGTATTGGAGAACATATTTGGGATTTAAAATTAGACCATAACCCAATTTTCATAAGGTTATCATGGTTAGAAGAAAGGCAACATAAGAGGAAAACCCAATGCTCTTGACAATCACTATCAAAGGGCAAAATTCTTCTAACATAAGAAAATGGTACTATCTTCAAGACAATGTTAGAAAGATTAATTCAGAAAGAGAAAATTGGTTTCAAACGCTTCAACAACCATGAGTTAACAAATATAATCCAAAGTGCACTTGAGAAGTGCAAAAGAGGAAAAAATAGGAAATCAGAATCAAATTGCTTTCTTGTAAATGCTTGGTTTGATGAGGAATGCAAAATGGCAAGGAGAACCTTGAAAAAGGTAGGAAAAGAGAAGAGGAATGTAAAGTTATATACGCAGATACTAAAAAGGAAAAAAGACAAGTTCATGCAAACAAGGAGAGAAGAGTTGATATATTTAAGCAAGAATAATCCAAAGCTTTTCTGGCAGGAACTGCAACTAAGGAAGAAACAAATTGAAAATAATATTATAGCCAATCAATGGTTTGATTATGCAAGGCAACCCTATGAGAAAGAATCTGAGGCAGAGTCCCCCCCAGGATCAACACAAATTCAAAGCTCTTCACATTATAGGAGGTGGAGAATGGAATTAAGAAGCTAAAAATAGGAAAGGCAAAGGACTTGGTTGAACTTCAAGTGGAGTATCTAAAATGGGGAATGGATGCTCTTGCACCTCACATCATGAAAATATTCAAAAACATCATTCAGCAAGGATTCATAAGAGACTGGACAACTAGCCTAGCAATGCCCCTTTTTAAAAGTGGAGACATTAATAATCCATCCAACTATAGAACAATTATGATCAATCCTTTGTTTGCAAAGCTTTCCTGTAGCATGGTAGAAGACAGAATTAGCAAGTGGGCAGAAGTAAAAGAAAAGAGGGAAAGAGGACAAGCGAGTTTTAGGCCGAAACATTCTACAGTGGATCATGGAATCACGTTGAGACACATTGTTGAAAAGGTTTGGGAGGATAAAGAAGAAGTATTTTGTTGCTTTGTTGACTTCAAAAAAGCATTTGACACAGTCCCTAGGATGAGTTGTGGCATAGAATGGAAGAACTTGAAATTCCTGTGCATTATAGAGCCGCTGTCCATAGACTTTATGAAGAAGTGAAAGTCAAAATTAGAACCTTAGCAAGTATTTCAGAAAGCTTTAGAAGTGACATTGGAGTCAAGCAAGTTTGCCCTCTATCCCCCACTCTTTTTGGTCTATATGTTGATAAATTGGAAGAGTGGCTAAATCTGCAAGGTGGAGATGGTGTTCGGTTGGGGGAGTTTGTGATAAAGCTTCTTTTATATGCTAATGATATTGTATTGATTTCTAAATCAGCCCATTGATTGCAAATGCACTTATATGCCCTTTAGCATTTTTGTAGAGCAGTGGGGATGCAAGTCAATACTAGCAAGACCAAAATAATGATTTTTTCTAATAAAATGAAGCATAGCCAACATACTTTCTTCTTTGAAGACAACATTCTTGAATAAGTAAAGGAGTACAAGTACCTTGGGATTGATTTCAACAACAAACTCAATTGGGAGGACTGCAGAAAGAAGATAATTTTAGGAGGGTGGAAAGCATTATATGCTCTTCAAAACAGATGTAGAGAGGCAGAGTTATGGGATTGGAAAGCAATTAAAGTGCTTTTTGGGCTAGTAGCACTCCCGTCTCAAAATGGAAACAAATTGAGAAAATCC
Organism: Pinus taeda; assembly: GCA_000404065.3. NCBI lineage: Eukaryota > Viridiplantae > Streptophyta > Pinopsida > Pinales > Pinaceae > Pinus > Pinus taeda. The sequence goes on from APFE031512918.1 coordinate 67,069, forward strand.
AAAAATGCTTGATCATGAGCAAGTTCAAAATAAAAAGTTTGGTACCTTATGAGATAATGTTGAGTGAAACAAGAGCAACTTCCATTGAAGCAATTGTTATGGTACGGCTCATAAGATACCTAAAAATAATTGAACAAACAAGAGTAGGTAGATGGCCTAATGTTATCTTCAATGAAGGCATCAGTGAAAGAAAGAAAACATGGATGAAACAAAACTACACATGGAGGAAAAAATGGGTATCTACCCCAATGCCTGTCCCACAAATAGCAAGGAGCTAAAGGATTTTGTTATGGAGAAGTTTCGTAAAAAGGTATGGGGAAAAGAGTTGGGTAGAAATAAGAAATATTACATTGAGGAATTCAATCCTACGTGTGATTTACAACAAAAAGAGTTCATTGGATCTAGCATTTCCTGGAGGGCAAAGGTTCTTATTGCTCAATTAAGGACCAACTCACATCAACTTCGGTGTGAAACAGGATGGTGGAAAAGGCCTAAAGAAGCTTGGGAAGAAAGGGTGTGCACATTTTGCACGTCTGGGGCTGTGGAATCGGAAAAACATTTAATTTTGGAATGTGATGCATTCAAATACATCAGAGAAAGTTATGAGAACATGTTAGCATCAGTTTCTTGGCATTTTTTTTTTTAGCGAGGAGATTGTTAGAAGGTTGGGTCAGCTCATCTTCAATTTGAATCGGAAAAGGACTGAATTGCAAAGAGTGAAAAATAGGGAACTAATGGTCTCATAGACTATTTTTAGTCTCGTGGACCTTAAAATATCATTTCATTTCATTTCATATATTCCATAAATATATTCTCCAAAATACCATAATCCAAATAACGTATCTCACTGTATTATTATAGCGCTAAATGGTATACTAAATCTACAAGACCTGAATAGCGTAATTTTATATCACAATAATTAGGTCCTAGCCATATTATTATAATGTTGTTATTCTACTGTTGGATAATATATTGAATCAAAATTTACTTGAATATTCTAATTACATGGGAACTATTACGTTGTGACTCTTGACATGGGGATGTACATAATTTATGTCCATTCTTAAAATTCAACTCCAAATTTTTATGAAGTTGAACATGAATATTGCATGAAGTTGAACATGAATATTGCATAGGCCCTGTTGAACAGGTAAATCCACTCTGCGGACATAGGCGATCCCACTAGCCCAAAATGGGTCTAGCAACAATCAATCAATGCTACTCTGCAAGTTCCTAGTTACAATTAACAAGTGGGTAATGAACACCTACTTGGATTCCAGCGCTATTTGTTTGATGAAGAGATGCCGCTCTCACTCCTTCACTCTGGCCGGTCACGATCCTCCACTATCCTCGCGGATGGACACCTGCACATGCAAAGAAAGAACAAACACAAGCGTGAAATCTAGTAAAAGCAACTATACATCAGTCAGAAAGGATGTAATTCACATTAACCATCATGAGACAAATGAGAATGGAACCATAACAGTAGTCATCTATTAATGAA
>APFE031512920.1:0-15505 GCA_000404065.3 Pinus taeda
CTTAAAATATGTCTGGATGTTCACCTAAGGGTTTTTCTTGATTGTAGCCACCAAAGAACAGAGAAGGTTGGTTGTCTGAAGTAGTGGGGGTGTTGGGAAAAAGTTTTCCTAAGTTATCTCTACCCCTACAAGGCATGAAAGGAAATATTTTTGGTTGGTTTTTTGTTTCTTTCTCCCCACACTAAAAGTACCTATAGAAACTGAAATTGTGATTGAACAAAACAAATTGAAACTAGCTGAAATCAACTTGTTGAATGGAAATTTGCAGAATTGAAAAGGAAAGCAAGGAAATGCAGAATTGAAAGAAAAGAAATGACTAGTCTACTTTTGCCAAAATAAATTATTAGCACAATGTTGCAATAGGAAATAGAATAAGGTAGTAATCACAGAATACTTTGATGTTTCCCCAACAACGAGAATGTTGCAACTCCTTGGATGCCAACTTTGCTTTTATCAACGTGGTAGTTCATAAAAAACTTGGAAGTGTTGGCACTATATGCACAAGTATTAGTTCTCATTGTAGGTTGTCACTTACTCAGCCGGCCTGATATCACTAGGAGCTCAATCCAAATTCTATAGATTTTATAAGAATCTCCATGTGTGGTGAAAGGAAAGAAATATTACTCTACAAATGCTATTCTAACTACAGAAAGGAGAAAGAGTGGAATGTAAAACAAAACCTAGTAAACCCTAATTAACAAGCTAATTCTACTTTTACCAAAAACACTATGAAAACCATGAAATAAATGCAATTACCTACTCAAGGAAGTAAGCAACATCTAACCATACTATTTCTGGAAGTAAATAAGAAAAAAACATATTTTTGGATTTTTATGTGTTCTTATGTGAATTTAACATGCATCTAATTTATTGTGTGTGAGTGTGGCAACGAACATATGGTGTTAGAGGGTGGTTTTCGAGCTTGGGAGGATGTAGGATGTTTTGGATGGGTCCTAGGAGGTCTTAGGCGGCCTTCTAGAGGCTTTTCCCACACTAAGCCTTCAAAACAATTCCTACAAGAAAAATTACAGGAGGACACAGGAAAACTACAAGAGGAAAAGAAGGAAACTACAGGAGGCCTACAAGAGGAGGCCAAGAGAATCTTTCATTCTTTTGAGGGTGTTAGAGTGGGTGGAAAAGGTATATGAAGGTTGGAATGAGGTGTTAGGTCTCCTGAGGTCTACCATGAATCACCGAGAGAGAGAAAGATGACTGGGTTTGCTCAAGGAGAGAGGAAGATGTTCTATGAAAAATGAAGGAAACTAGGGCAGAGTTGAGGCCAGGTTTGGGAGACCTATAGGGCATGGATCAGACGGAGGGTGTGATTGTTGTTAAGCTGGCCAACTGTTGGAAGAGATCTGTTGCATAAAACCTAACATTGAACCAAGAAAATCAAGCAACCAATGAAATTAGTGCATCCGAGGAAAAACAATGTTTTGCATTAAAATGGCCTTAACTATGATGTATAGAAGGAAATGCTAGGAAATGCTATAAGAAAGGAAATCATGAAAAAGGACTACTATAAATCAAGAAGTGAACATGATAAATAAGATCTAAAGCAAAGAAAAATTGGACTATCAACCCACTAGAGAGTTGCAAACACCAGAAGTCCTAGGAATGAGGAGAATCTGTGTTTTTGGGGTAGCAAGATAGACTTTTCCTCAAATCATGGTCCCACATGGAGGAAGAGAAGACAAGGCACTACTAATAGCATTTTGAATCTTCTCTGATCACTGCTTAACATGCTCCAGAAAGCATAAATGGAAGCAAGCTACTAAATCATCAAAAGCAACCTATTCTTAACCATAAGAGAAATACATCTAACAACAAACTAATCTACAAACTGAGGTAAGGCATACAAGTAAAAGAAAATAGAAGCTTGGCTAATTGGATTGGGCCCTAACCCAAGAGCTTTAGCCCTCTGAGGTAACTTAGTGCTGGCTGTAAAAGGATTCCATCTTCATTATCAAAAAATAACAAGATTACATAAGACTATCATAAAATAGTAAGCTTGAAATTTGAGCAGAGTTTACACAAGAAAAAAATTCCACCCTAGTGAGGCCCTAGGCCTCTCTACTTATTGGTAGCTTTCTTAAAATCAGGGAGGCTTGGCTTCCAAAACTCGAGATAACTATCAATCATCTTCCACTTTCTTGGTTGCCTTCTAGTGCATGATTCGACTGCTTGTACTCTGAGCTGAATAAAGGGGAATTTGAAGTGAGAAGAAATAAAAGAGGGGGATTCCCTCCTATAAGTCCTTTCCTCTATCTACTTTGAGTTATTGCTATATTTTGACCACTAGATCCTTGACTTTAACCTTGAAATCCATCAATAATTTTCATTAAATACATGTTACACCACATGGCATAATAACTAACTCAACTCACGTTATGACAATAAATATAATAAAAAAATCATACAATAAGCTAAGAGAATGGTTTATTTGACTAGGTTAGGAGGTAAAATGAGCTGATACAACTACCCATTTATGAGGCTCATCATATGGTACTAATGTACATGTGGTATTTTTTGCATGTTGTACATGCCATGTTGAGGGCATGTGGTACTGTGTATGTGCATGGTGTAGTTGTGGTATCGTGACATATGTATTTGTTGTGTTGCACCCTTTGTATGTATATGTATTTTGTTGTACACCAGATGTAGGTGTATGTGTTGTGTTGTACACTGGGTGCATGTGTATTTTTTGTGTTATGTGCTAGATGTGGGTGTATGTATTTTCCGGTGTTATACGTCATGTGTGGATATATGTGTTGTGATGTACACTTCGTATATGTCTACATGGTTGAAGAGAATAAAATGCATTGGGTGCTTGTTGCATGTGACAACCGATCTAGTGTGTATGAAAAGGACAAAGGTAGAAAAAAGGAATGACTAAAGGATAAGTATCAATATTTTATTTTAGTTTTATTATGCATGTGATCTATGATTCTCATTTTTTATGGTTACATGTGATCTATGATTCTAGAGTATTATGCATTCATGTGATTCATGATTTTGATCTATGACGGTTTTGTTTTTGAGCTAACTAGATGTGATATGTTTATACATAATGATTTGGTAAAGAGATGGTTTGGATTATTGTGACACCAAGTGAGCATAAGTGTATGTGCACCTTATTGACGAGCCACCAATGAGGTATGATTTGAATTTTTTTCAATTAATTTTGAGCCTAATGGAAATTATGTGCTTCATACAAGAAAACATGGAAATGCCTAGTTTGGGTGGTTGGAACTAACCACAAGGATTAGTAACAGTAGTGAAAATGAATTAGAACATGTAGTAGTATGCCGGTAAAGCACTTCAGGAGCAGTTGCATTATGGGAAACGGGTAGCCAATAGTGTGCATTGATTTCCATGAGCATGCTATGAATGCTATAATGGTTTTGAGGTAGGGATATGCTTTGGTTTTGGAATTCTGATGCGAGGAAATGTTTCCAAGGAGAGGTCACCCAAGGGACTATGTAACAGAGAAGGGGATGCCTATAGAACTTGTAAGGTGTGTGATTGCGTGGAAGGGGATTACCAAAATGCCCGAGGTACTATGTACCATAGAAGGGAAGGGTGGGGGTTGCATTGCTTTGGTCATTAACATTGCCAGATTGAATCAATTGCACATGAGGAGTGTGCCCTATAACAATGAGTCAATAATTTTTCACTAAGAGGACAAGTGGAGCAAGATTGTAGTGCTATATATTGGATGAAACTTTTTATTTAGCAATATATTCTATACTTCCTCAGAAAGAGGTGAATCATGGTATTACTTTGAGGGTGGAGGTCTGAGCACCTAGATTCTCTTAATTCTCATACAAGAATTGTATCCTTTATTTGATGGTTGAGTAAATGTGCATATGTGTTTATTATTGAAAATATTGTATTGAGTTGGATTTATAAAGCTCCATAAATAGTATGATTATTTGTTGGTCGAAGAAAATGTGTATAAGGGTATATGTGATTATTATTATAAATATTGTAATGATTTTTTCTATAAATCTCCTGTAAACAATATGATTTCCATGTTTTCAGTGGTGGTCATTATAAATATTGTAATGATCTATGTTATAAATCTCTATAGGAAGTATGTTTTGTTTCCATTGGTTAGATTATAGGTGTTATTGAACACCGAGGATGATATTCCCCCATGGGGAAGGGTTCTATAACAACCTTGGAATAAAAATTCATGTAAAGAAATATAAGACCAAGGTCGTCAGACAAGTATTGCAAGTTGAATGTTGGGAAAAAAACATCCTAGTGGGTGTTCATTTGGTATATTATGGCTATGGAAATAGGCAAAGGCAATGAAAGTGCTATAAGGTTTTTTTCTAGGTGTTGAACCTATATATACAATAAAAAAAACTAGTTTAAATAACACAAATCTTTATTTCACCCGATTTTTTTTTTTATCAAGATTTAGACACAAAAAAGTCCAAAAAAAAATAAAAATCTTATTAAAGGGTTTAGACTTATGTGATCCATACTTGGTTGTGAGAATAATTCCGGCAAAATCACATAGAGAATCATTTGTTGGCATTTCGAACCTTAGTGTGGTTCATTATCAGGACACACTTGTCATGACGTTGAACTACACTAGTTGGTTTGAAACGTGTCGACAAATGATTGTCTATGTGATTTTGCCAAAATTATTCTCACAATCAAAAATCTTATTTTATTAAAAAATTTCTTTTCCGAGAACAGGAGAAATAGTGTGATTCATATTTTCCTTTAATTATTTTACTAATAATAATTTAATTTAATTTACTAAAATTTTATTTTTTCTATATTTTTGATGAATTTAAAAAATAAATTAACTATTCAAATTAAATTAACTTAAATTTGTAATTAAAAATAATAATGTATAAAATAAAAAATAAAACCCTTTATATTATTATCTAAGTCATATTATAATATTGGATGAAATAAAGCAATCATATTATAATATTACATAAAATAAAAAGAATTTTATATGTACAAAATTAACACAATTATATGCAGTAATCCCAAACTAAAGGTAATTTTAATATGATCGTTCAAATTATCATTTTAATGGTTAATTTTAAAGTTTCTCCTCATGTTGTTCCATACCTTTGCCTATGTGGTCAATTTGAAAGGTTCATCAACTAGTGGAGTATTCATTCATTTACTATTTAGAGTATTTTTTTCTCTTTAGTATATTTATATATAATTAAATTTGTGTATATTAAATTAAATAATAAATAAAAAATCTAAAACTTATAAATATATTAATTATGAATTATCAATGCTTTTAAAAATAAAGATATTCATTTATATAGAAATACAAAATTTATATGACTATTTGTTTATTTAAATCTACCTGTTAATTGAATTATTTTTTTTGGAAATATGTCAAAAAATTTAATCATTTCCCTTTAAAATCAATAGAATAAATTAAAATAAATTAGGGTCATAATACTTCCAACAGAAACAATGTCTAACCAGCAATACTCAGGAGTTACAGACAGAAAGTCAAAGCGTTTTATTAAACAGTTTCCACTGACAAGATCCAAAATGTTGGCATTTAATAATGTAAAGCTTAATAGATTGGCACAAAAACAGTATCCATAGGCGCACACACATCACTCTAAATTACAGGTAATTGTCCATGGCATTGAAATGGTAAAGCCTAATAATCACGTGCATATCGTTTTTGCCATTTTATTGAGAGATCAATTTACCTGGTTGAATATTAAACAGGCCCACGCTAATGGACACCGTAAATTTAATGCTATTGTATTAACAAAGTAAATATTAATAATGTGTAATCATAGTGTTACACATTTACTTAGAAATTGTGTGTTTTATTAAAGGATTTTGAATGTTTTAAACAAGGAATGGGACAGAGTAAAGTTATGCTATTGTTTAAAAAAGTTCTAAGCAAATATTAATAATCTGTAATCATAATGTAGTTAAAAAAATGTATCTTACTAAACACATTTGCTAGATAAATGGTAATAATTCTTTTTTTATTAAACCCATTTTTTTAGATAAATAATTATAAAGCTTAGTCAAGACCTTCAAAAATTATGTTATGAAATGCAAGAGTAAAAAAGTAACGTCTTATATCCATAATAACTTTAGAATTGATCTCTCTAGAAGCTTGGTAGATCCCATTTAAGGTGATGAAATGCAAGAGTAAAAAAGTAATGTCTTATATCCATATTAACTTTAGAATTGATCTCTCTAGAAGCTTGGTAGATCCCATTTAAGGTAGATCTATAAAGATTTTCAATTTTTATTATTATTTAATATATATTTTTTATTTAAAATTTTAAATATTTAGCATAATATATTGTAACTAAAGAGACTTTCTATTTTAGTAAAGTCACAGAAAGTACATTCTTCAAAGCATTACAGGTCAATGATACTATCCATGAACATGGCCCTCTAGCTAAGAAAGCATATGATGGAGACATTTATGGGGAGATTTAAGCTCAGAGAGCAAAATCTAAAGAGCCTCCTAGGTGTAGTAGAATATACAAAATCATATCTAAGGCCAGGAACTCAAGGTATATAGAAATTCTACCTTGGAAGACCAACAACTCGAGATAACACTCAAGAGGGTCCTCCTGGACCATGGGGCATGGTTTGTAGTAGTGTGGATCATCCAGTAGGAGGCTGACTAGATGGAAGAAGTTGAAAACTTAGAGTGCCAGTGGAGAGAGGAGTTGACATGGCCACTTCAGTTGTTAACCTCATTGTTGTGACCGCTCCCTTTGGTAGAGGGTACTAAACGAACATAGACAACTTTCTTCTCAATGAGTGACTCACATCATTATAGTTAGGGGATATTACGACTATCATGGGCATCAAAAATTTTTGGGGCTAACGTTTTTAGCCAATGTTTTTAAACTTCAAGAAAATTTTCCATCGTTAAAATTTTCCATGGGGAGCGTTTGTGTGCAATGGAGAACGAAAGGATTGAGGGAGTCTCTGAACCTTGAAGCTCCATACCCAAGAGCTTAGAAACATGATGGTAAGGTTACTTTTCATGATGTAAATGGAATTGGAAGGCCAACAAAATTCCTTTCAACAACACATTCATACCTTCTTTTTCTTAGTAATGTATCCCCATGAGGTCATGCATGACCCAAAGATGGTCAACCTAGATAGTTAACTCGCATGCTTCAACATCTTCCACCATTATTTTGAAATAGTGTGGAATATTGCAATCAAAATTTTCATCTCCTTACACATGCCATGAAGGGTGCTAGCTTGCCCATGTTGTAGATAAGACATATGAAAATATGTGAAGCTAAGTATAGTAACCACATTCACCCAACTCGAGGATTTGATAGCCATATTGAAATCCCATGATATTTTAATAAGAAATGAGGGTGGCTAGACAACCACCACCACCACCACCACCATGATCCATACTTGAGAAATGGTGGAATGCGAGCGAGATGTGTCGTTCAAATCCAAACTTAGGTTTATGTGCTAGATTAATTAAAGTTATTGAAGGCTTGTGTTGTCGAACTCACACCCAAATCTGAGGGAATATTTTAGTATGTTTCTTTATAAAAATATATTTTAAATTATAAAAGATAAATATAATATAATATATATATGAGAGTCTTTATAGTGAAAAGTATAAAATAAGATTTTGATAAAAATAAGAAATATAGTCAATATTATAATGTCATTTATTAATAAAAGGATTTACTGAAAATAATTAAGAAATCTATTTTGAGAGTCATTTATGTTCTAGTAAAATTAGAAGTATTTTTTGATATTCCATGAATGCATGTACAAAGCCATAAGTTCATTAAATGGAAATATTATAAATAAAAGTGATATATAGACATGCCATAAGAGTAAATGTAAAAAAATAAATTTATAAACACATTGAAGGGAGACTCTTGGAATCTTAAATTCTAGTGTCTCTTCACCTTCCTTATCTTTGCATTTACAATATTTACATAATTTCCCTAATCCCAAAGATCAGGTGCCAACGTTCCCCCCCTTAATATGAAGGGATCTTGGTGAGTCAAAGCATCATTCAAAATCATTCAAACTTTTCTCTTCCAAGCACCGCTACCCAATGGACTGATCTATCAATGCTCTGTTATGGAGAATGATTAAATCAAGAGGAAAATTCAAGATCTTTTGTAAAAAGAGCACATTAGCCCAAGTACAGAAGAAGGATGGGACCTGGAGACTCTGTATTGACTATTAGTTGTTGAACAAGATCATTGTCTCGAATAGATATCCCATCCCACACATTGATGACCTTTTGGACTAGTTTAAGGGGACCAAATATTTCAACAAGATTGACTTGAAGTCTATTTATCACCAAGTATAGATCTAACCCTCCAATGTGTGGAAGACTTCCTTCAAATCCAAAGAGGGCCTTTTTGAATGGCTCGTCATGCCTTCGAGGCTAACAAATTCCCCCGCAACCTTTATTTGGCTCATGGATGACATCTTGTGACCTTTCACCAACTCATTTTTGTTGGTGTATTTGGATGAAATTATGATCTTTAGCTATTGTTTAGAATAAAACCTCCACCATATTGGACACATCCTCCAAAGCCACCGACAACAAAAGTTGTGTGAAAATTGGAGAAATGCACTTTTTGTATGATTCAGGTTCAATATTTCAGGTACATCATTGATGAGTTGGGTGTGCATGTGGACTCACCTAAGATACAAGTCATTTAGGATTGGACAACCACAACCACTCTAAGAGAGTTACCTAGCTTTCTAGTTCTTACCAACTTCTACCACAGGTTTGTGTTGGGATTCTCTCATATCACTTGGTCATTGAGTTGAGTCACCAAGGGAGGAGAAAAAAGAAAAGTTATTTTGATGTGAATCCCAAGAGAACGAATTTTTCTGAGTTGAAGCATCACCTCTACTCTGCACGAGTTCTCCCATACCGGACTTGCAACAACCATTTCAAATAGAGAAACATGCCTGTTATCCGGAAATCTAGTGTCCATTCAGAGATGCTAGTCCCACTATGACGGGTACCTATCTTAGAATCAAACAAACTAAATTTACTTGTGTTTTCCTTTATGAGAAGTAGATGAGAGAGAAGCGAGGAGTACCAACCTCAATATTCGCTTGGCCTCTTGCTTGTTTCCTCTCCCCTCCGACAGATCTTTGCCGCTCCTTCCTCGCTTGTCCCACTTCAAAGAACACCTGTAGAGTCAAGGCAGCATGAAACCATCAAAGCACAGAGATCTATAATCATAAACAATATAGGACCAGATATATATTGACCACACAAATTCATATATCAACTCAAACATAGAAGAATGTGGAGGAAAACTCAAATAGCTTTATTGATAGAAAGAATAGAAGAGAGGATTACAACCCATTGATCTGACCTAGTGTCATCCTCCCAGCATGAAAACCCTTCTTCACCTCATGAAAAGCTTATATCACCCAACACTATGATGTTCCACAAGGAAGCCAATAGCACTTCATTACAAAATACAAGATTCCAACCTTTGGATCTCTGGGATGAGGGATCCATATATAGATGTTTGCAGGTGGGTGAGTTAGCTTCTAGGATTTTTATTAGTGTCCTCTATCTGATAGTTCTTGGTTCCACTTGGAGATTCATGATCTCTTACTCATCCCTAGGTGAATTCAGATAGGCAAGTGTCAAATGGGCAGTTTCTAGAAGATTCTCTTGGTTTCCACCTAGCCAACTGCTTCTGCCATTTGTTTTCTCTCCCTCATCGCACCCCACAAAAGGGCTTTTCACTATGCATTGCACTTTTTGCATGCGGCAAGTGAGATGCATCGCACCCTGAGCACTGAGTTGTCTGGATAGTCCAGTTTTGACCAGTTCTAAGCAGTTTCTCATGGAGAACTTCTGGGAGATGATGTAATCAGCTGACCTTGCTCCTTTAGGGTATGAAACAACACTTTTAGGGACTTAGAAGCCCCTTGGTTTATGGAAATATGTGATTGGGGTTGCAGTGCCAAAATATGTCTATAACAGTTGCCCCCTAAAGCGTGAGGTTGTAAATCTTTTTGATGTCGGGTGAAATGATTTATCATGAGGATCCAAGGTTTTTTGAACTGGGAGGTGACCTGAATAAGATACAATACAATACATTATCTTCATAATATTTTCATGATCTAGGTGAGGTGGGCATTCCCATGCTCAACTTTATAACTTCATTCTCATGTACATTGGACAGATAACCGTCTATGTGGCAGACTGATGATTCTAGCAGCGCGATCATCCTTTGGCTTGGATGATTATCTATGCAGTAATGATGTACATTTGTTATCTTTATTTTTCTGAATATATCACAGCCCAGATGGATGAAACTAGATCCTAGGTATTAAAACGCGTTCATTCTTCTCCTGAAGTACAGGTTGATCCATGTGAAAAGATGTTCTGGAGTCAAATATGGAAAGACACCGCCTGATTACTAGCCAATGATGTAAGTTTTTAACAGGCATGAAACGAATCACTGATAATGATAATGACCCTCAAGGTATGATAGTACAATTCACGTGGTGTGAAAATGGGACTTGGTGTCGAACACCACACAAAATATTTTGGTCAAAGGCCATTGATGTAAACCTATTATCAGAACTGAGAAACTTGCCATTGAGGCATGCAACTTTAAAGTACTGAAAGGGTTGTTCCTAGGTCAACTTCTTGGATAATGAGCTGATGTCGATAAGAAGTGACCCATCGTAGGAGGAAATTAATGAATCCCACATCTACAACATGGAAAGAGAAAATTATTTTGTGGAGATGAAAATGATCTGATGATACAACGTTTAGGGTGGTGGTCATGAAGGAATGAAACGTGAAGGTATTGCATCGAATGAGACACAAGCTGGGTTGGTGAATTCTCTGAGTGAATTTTCTTGAACATATTGGTGACAGTGGAATGGATTGGTAGCATTAACCCCAAAAGTGGATGGTACGTTGGACCAATGGTGATATGACTGGTAAATGAAATAACCTAACCCGACTCAATCATGGTGATGGAGTGAAAGTGTCATGTTCAAGAGCGACTTGCTACCAATAAAGTTTCTTCAAGTTTTCTTCCCATTTTTTCCCCAGTCATTGCTGACCAGTACCTCTTTATTTTTGTCAATCTTGAGGAGGATAACATATGCTTGTTCTATAATTTTCCCTTCGAGCAAAACTCATCGCTATCTTTTAACGAGCCTAGTGATAGTGAAACTCGTTCTTGTCTGCATGGACAAGTTTGTTGCTATTGGTTTTAACGAGTTTAATGACAAAGATAAATCGGTCATTTTTCAATATTAGAGAGTCTGAAAAGGGATGGAAAGCAAACTCTAGTATTCCCTTTTTGTAATGTAATCCCTTAAGTCTGAAAAAGTGTAAAATAATACGGAAGGTATGAATTTTATATAGTTTTAATGAGCTAAACAAGACAAGTTCTCAATCTTTTTGTGTAATGATCCCTCAAGTCCAAAAAGATTAAAATCTAGACAAGGGATAGCACTTCTGATCACTTTAACAAGCTGGAGAGGCCAATTGCTCGACAATATTTTCACATTTTATGAGTCAAATGAAAAGAGCTTAAAGGAGACTCGTCTTTGAGGAATGAATGATATTTTCGGGTAGCAGCTGGTTCCAGGTAAGGTTTGGAACTTTCCAATCATGGAAGTGTAAAGAGGATGTCTAACGTAATCACTCGTAGTAGCTGTTCCTCAAAAGGAGTAAACAATGAAATGGAGGTGTATGATCAGCTAAATCAGAGTGGAGGTGATGGTAAGAACTCGACGAGGGCTCAAAAGTTGATGATAATGCGTTCGCAATGGTTTTTTACCGGAGGTGGGTTCATTTTTTAATGAGCTTAAAATCTGGTGGAACATATGCTCATTGCTAGGTTTATTTTTTAACGAGCTTGAACTTCCCGTAAAACTACTTGTGCTAGTTGTATAATAAGGATGTCTCATCAATAGGTTCATTTTTTAGGGACCTTGCACCATTCAAAACTTTGCTCCGCTACCTTTCGGATGAAAGCTAGGAATGACCAACTACTGTCCGAGGGGTTAACTAACTACTGGGGTTAGGTAGGAAAACTCTTCCTTTACTTTGCCAGTTCCATTTGGCCCTTGCAAAGGTGAATGGTCGATCCGACCAATCACCTAACTTAAGAAACTGAGGTCACCAAAACTATGGGGTTAGAGTTACGTTGGTCATTTTTTACTTGCGTACAAAAGGTTTGCATGCCCCCAGGTATAGCGAAGTAGAGTTTCCAGGTTACCTTCAATTTGCAGAAAAAACACTTGCTATGTCAAGAAGGGCATACCTTCTGATGGAGGTATCTTATTCCAGTCTAATCCCATTTTCCTGTAAGGACTCTGGACACCACATATCTCCACAATTGTATGATATTGTCCACTTTGGGCCTAAGCCCTCATGGATTTGCTTTTGGACTTACCCCAAAAATGCCTCATAACAATGGAGATATTTGTCCATCCTTATATACCCATGATCCTCCCCACTTCTGGTCAATGTGGGACTTTGGTCATATACCCAACAATCCTCCCCTCGAACAAAGTACCATCGAGCCTCCCCTCAAATGCTTATCCACCCGTCCACTCTCTACCAACCAGGATTCTCCGCTCCAATGTGTTGGAAGCACACGCCTTACATGGAGCGCCACTTGCCCCGAGAGCCTGCTCTATCCCAGGTCAACTCCTCTTCACCGTGTTCGGACCAGGACATGTCCATGAAGAATCTGGAACACACCACCTGTCTAACTGAGCTCATCCATGGATCCCATCCTGATATTACCGGGGCCCACCACCTCCATTCAGAATTCTGAGGATTGATCCACTTCGCTAACTTTGGGGCATGGCTTTGATACCACTTGTAAGGACTCTCGACACCACATATCTCCACAATGGTATGATATTGTCCACTTTGGGCCTAATTCCTCATGGATTTCCCTTTGGACTTACCCCCAAATGGCCTCATACCAATGGAGATATTTGTCCATCCTTATATACCCATGATCCTCCCCACTTCTAGTCAATGTGCGACTTTGATTATATACCCAACATTTCCTAAACAGATGGGTGTGTTAGACTAGTCATATATCCTCCGCGGAAACCTACCCTATACCTGAAGTTTTCCTGCCAAAGCAAACCAGGGTGCATGCCCCCTGTGTTTCAGTCACAATCGCAGAATCACTCGCGCTCATTCGGTGGATGGAATGGAGATTGAGGAGACATTCCTTCCGTAAAAGGACCAGTTAGGGACAAAATTTTAATATTAGCTATGTGTGAGCTAGGGAATGAAAGTTGGTCTACAAGCTGGACCACTCTGTCTTCATGTGGAAAACACATCACTCGAAAGAGTGAGGAGACAATGGATCCCATGCTATAAACGTAGTCATGCCCAAGGAGTAGATAGTAATCTAAAGGTCCTATGACTACCGTTACATTCAGATAAGCGGTTTTCCCTCTCAAAGTTATAGGAAAATTTGGAAGGATCCCTAACGGTTGACTCGTTCCTTTGTCGAAGCCTGTCATATTTCACATCTCAGGTATAAGCGATGGTCAACCAAGTGCTTTCCAAGAAGTTGAGAAAAGGATACTCATAGAATCCCCTTCATCTATGATAATACCGACCATGACCATTTTGTAAGCTTGTACTATGATTCAGAATGGTACATTAGATGGTAGACGGGGTCTACCTAGTAGATTCCAATCGAAGGAAATGAGTAGGTTGCTTGGAGGTGGGACCGAATAAATGTTCGAATATGTCTTAGATGAACTTCCTTCCTACAGTAAAGGAATGGGTAGATTATCCCCATGTTCATCAGAGTCTGTTTTTACGAAGATAATTTGAATGGTGTCCTTGTAATTCTCCTTGGTGACTGTATCATCTGAAGGTGGACCTTCTGAAGACAAAACTGGGTTGACTGCCATCTCGACCTGTTGACTTTGGTCCAATGTGGACTCAGAGGGTTTATCTTCAATGATAGATGCTTTGACCGACCACAAAGGTGTGTCAATCAGATTTTCAGCTAGAAATGGACTCGGCAAAAGTTTCTTGTATCTAGGAGGAACTAGTAGCAGTGAAGCAGGATGGTTATCCAAGACTCTTTTAGCTTCATCTAGGAAGGGACAAGAGTGGATGGCATGATTTCCTTCACACAATATATAAGGAATTTTAGATCTTCCTTTTTGTCCAGTGACTTCGTTTTCACTAGTCGATGGCATATTCTCAACATGATCATGAAAGGTTGAGGACACCAGATTGTGCAAGTGGAGAGACCAGTCCCTTAAGATCCGCAAGATGCAAGGACATTCTCGATGATAGTGGTCTCCTTTGCAAATGACACATGGAGATTTAGGTTTGGATGGTGCAGTGTGTGTATTTTCGCTAGATGATGCAAGATTGCCCCCTTTCATTGTTGGCTCCTTTTTCTTCTTCTCCTTCCCTTTCTTCTTCTTCTTAGTTACTTGGTTTTTAATTTTACCAACTTTACCAAGTGAAGAGGAAGGACGAGAGGGAGAAAATAATGAAGTAGAAGGTTGGAGGGTAACTTTAGTATCATTTGGTTACTGATTTGATTGCTAAGGAATCACAGTGCTTTGAATGAAAGACGTCGAGAAGAGCCATACTGGCAGGCCAATTGTCAGTCCTGGAAGGGACAATGTGGGCATATGAGGTGCACCAACATCTCCCCAAGAGGAGAAAGGACTAGTATTTCCACCAAGGGGAAACCCTCAATTGCTGGACTCCATTTTCTCAACCTGAGACTAACAAGGGAACAATGACGTTATTCTGATTAAAATAAATTTTATGAGGCTTTGACACAACTTGCTTTTCCAATTTTTGAGAGTTGAGAAAAAGCTAAAGATAACTCTAGTCACCTTCGATTTTTAATGAGCCTGAAGTGACAAGTTCTCTGATGGACCTTTTCTTTTAAGGATTCTAAAAAGGATCAAAAGAGACTACTCTGGAAGTCTAGACAGAGGGATTACCAAACAAATCACAAAACTAGAGAATACTTTTTACGGTACGAAAGTCAATATTCCTGCATGCTATGTTCAGTGCATTGCGATTGATAGGGCGACAGAGAAGCCTTCCTAAGGATACAAGATATAGCCTATTGTGGTCTCCCAGTATATACTCGACGGTACGTGGGAGCACAAGTCCATACTGGCACTTGTTGTCTCAAGGAGGAGGAATCACCCAACCTACGATGAAAGCGATAGTTACCAGGCTTTACGACATCGGAATACATCTCTAGCTTAGACTTCTAAATGTTGTGTGTTAGGTTCCAAAGCATTTTGATGTTCATTGAATTTATTTTACAGTTGATATTTCTTAAGAATTTTTCCTTTAAGGTTCACCACGTGATGTAGATATGCAATTCCTAAAAATTCAATCTAAGATTATAAACAATTGTTTACTCTTCTTTCTGCAATGAAAATCCTAGCAACTAAGAAAAGAGAAGTGAGATTCTTTTAACATAGAGCAGAGAGCACACACTAGATG
>APFE031512922.1:0-26266 GCA_000404065.3 Pinus taeda
CTTCTAAGCTGGTAGATGAAGTAGAGATGGATGTTATACCATTAGACATCTGTGGCATGGTATTAGGGAGCCCCTACCTGTATGACAGAAAAACTGTCTTTTTCCACCATGAGAATAAAGACCACATCACTAAGGATGGGATAGAGTGCATAATGCGGGCTCATCAAAACAAAATTAACACCAGCCTAGTAAGCATTGGGTAGATGAAACGGCTGGTAAATTCCAGAAAAACATGCATGCTTATGGTCATCAGGGAAAAGGATGCCGAAGTCACAGACGTGTTCCAAGGCTACGATGGGAAGCATAAATAGGAATTGATGGATTTAATTGTTGATTATAATGCATTATTTCAGGAGCCGTGGGGACTATCTCTAAATAGAGAGATCCAACACGAGATCCACTTGTTGCATGACACCCCTCTGCCGAATATTGACATGTACAGAATGTCAACATTCGAAATGGGGGAGATCAAGCGTCAAGTGCAGGAATTGCTGGACCAAGGCATGATTAGGCCGAGCTCCTCTCTATGCGGGCCGCCAATTGTTCTAATGCCAAAGAAAGACAACAGCTAGAGGATGTGCGTGGACTACCGCGTGCTCAACAAAATATCAGTAAAAAATCGTTATCCCCTCCCACGCATAGATGATTTATTGGATCAATTAAAAAATGTTGTATATTTCACAAAGTTGGATTTGAGCAGTGGCTATCACCAGGTCCGAATTGCGGAGTAGGACATGTGGAAAACCACTTTCAAAACCAAGTAGGGGTTGTTTGAATGGATGGTAATGCCATTCGGGCTCTGCAACGCTACAGCCACCTTTATGCGAGTTATGAATCATATATTTCAACCTTTCATTGATAAGTTTGTTCTTGTATATTTAGATGATATACTAGTTTTCAGCAAGACTTGGTTTGAACATGTGATCATGTAAAGAAAGTGCTTCATGTGCTGAAGAAAGAAAAACTCTTTGTAAAATTGTCAAAGTGTGAGTTCGGGAAAACCTCTTTGGGCTACCTAGGTCATATTGTTGGTCATGGTCAGTTAAAAATTGATCGTGCTAAAGTTGAAGCAATTGTAAATTGGCCTAAGCCTACTAGTGTAACTGAGGTCCGTAGTTTTCTAGGTGCAGTCCAGTATTGGAGGATATTTATTGCTAATTTCTCTATTATTGCAACACCTTTGCACACATTAACTGTTGAAAATGCAACAAGATGATGGAGCTTAGTGAAAAGAAGTCGCCTTCACTAAGTGGTCCCGTAGGCTATTTTTGGTGCAAAGTCTATTTTTAGACATATGGATCATGGTCTATGAGTTGCAGGATGCTATTTGTGGATGATTGGTCAAGTTGGTAAAAATAGATGGAACTATATTTTTAAACATATGGGCGGAGTCTATTTTTAGACTGCCAGTCTAAAAATAGAACAGTCGAATATTATTAGCTTTTAATAATATTTGGACTATAAACATTATCTTATTCTCTTGGAGCACTTCAGTTCAAGCTACGGATGTGGCACATGCAACTTCCAGAAGGAAATACGTGGTTCTTATGGATTACTTGAACTATTGCATGAAGGACTTCAGTTAGAACTTCAGTGATTGAGTTATGTGGAGTTGATTGAGGAGTTGATGGAGTTGTGCTCAGTTTGACTTAGTTGAACTAGTTGTATTTAGTCTAACTAATAAATACACTAGTGATGAGTGGTGTGAATTAATTATTAATTAATTCACTAATTATTAACTCATAAAGCAACTAAAGAATACATGAGTTAACTCAGTGCATGGACAGTTCAATGGAGACAAGTGTTAGAGGTGAGTGAAAGGGCAAGACAGCTGTCAGTTGTGACTATAGTTGTGCATGTGATTTGCACAATCAGTGGGATTGAGTATGCCAATGAGGATTGCGTGGTATATCCAAGGGAAATACGAGTTTGCTTAAGCCATTCATCATTATTCTCATGCAGGTATTGAGCAGCGGAGGCAGGCAAGCAGCGGAGGAGATTTGAGCCAGTGATTGATTCAGATCTGAGCTATATTGTGTGTAACAGAGGTGGAGATACTTGTGAGAAGTATTATGCTGTGTAATGTTACATGACGCAATCATTAATATACAGATAGTTGGAGTTTTTAGCGAGATGCTTTCCCCGGGATACATACTGTGTTAATGTGTGAATGCTCTTAATGTTTTATTGTTATTGATGCTGCTATATTGATGATCAACGTAGAGGAGCTTATGTATTGTGTATGTTTTCCGCAATAGTACATGATCAGGATAATCTCCATTGAATATGTGTTAAATTATTTAAAATTTCTACACCTATGAGGAATGTTGTTCCAGTTATTGTATTCTTTCATCTTTCTATTTGATAAATTATCTAACTCTTGTTGATTTATCCACATTGAAAAAATCATAAACTCATGAATATTTATTAAATTCCTTAAGCTCCTTTTCATGTGCTACTAATGTGCATTTCCAAACTACTTCCAATGAAGGTGTTGTCACAGTAGTAGTTATTGTTAAGAATTGTGTCTCAATGACTTTCCTTTTCTTCCTGCTCTTCTTTAGAATGTCCTTGTGTTGTGGACTATATAATACCTCTATAGGTGGTATTTATTCAATGTTTAACTGAATAATAGCATTTGGAGATGTTGGAATTGTCTCCACACTAGGACAAGAACTTATAGGCATTTTAGCAATAATATCTAATTTGGTAAGAGAAGTCTTTGAGGTATTAGGGAATACATCAGTTGAGTATTGTCTAACATAATTTGCAGCACTTATTGAGGCATTATTGTCTCTCCTAATGGTTTAATGGGCTCAAACATAATCCCTACAAATGCTTTCTAATCGAACCATTAGATTTTTTGAAGTAGTTTTTTACAGAGAATCCAAAGAAGAAACTTGAACAAGGGTGGTTATTTAAGGAGTGACTTGTTGTGTTGAAGAACTAGCAACCTTTTCTAATATTCCTTCTCCTCCTAGCAATTTTAGAAAATTTAGTGATAAGGTAGTCTAACGTATTGTGTCTCTATAAACTAGAAAATAATGGTAGCTTTATGGGGGTAGTAAGTTTGGATTATTGCAAATAGATAAATAAGAAGAAGCCCCACAAAATTGTTCATCATAATGATTCATTTCATGAATATATTTCTTGATATTTGCATCAATAGTTAAATTTTCAACCAACTTGGTAGAATCATGTGGCTTTGTAGGAATAATAGCCAATTTTAGCTCATATAAAGGTTCCAATTATTTTTTAGCATGAGCGTAATTATGAAGAGTAAAAAGACAGATTTACAAGGGGAAGCCTTCTTTAATTCAAGGGTCATCCTTGTTCCAAATATTTGGTGGGAAACTTGTCTATAGAACCTCAAGGGGTAAAACATGTGGTTTACTGTTACTTCCCCAAACCCTAATATAAGTAAAATGTTCTTCTGTGAACCAATCCTAAATTCTTAATAGATAACCCATAGCAGTTATAAACATTCTTGGAGGCTTGGAACTGAAAATGGCTAGATAAATGGGAATCATGAGAAGATGAAAAATTCTATAAAAATGTTTAAGAAAATTATCTTCCCACAATTTACTATGATAAATGTGGAAGGGTAGAGGATCAACAAGTGTCTATTTCCAACCCATAGCTAGAAATTCCAAGGAGAAAAAATGGAATCCATTACAAAGGCAGACATATAAAAAATAGGATTATGGGTGCATGTATGTTTGGTGCGGAAATGAAGAATATGGTTTGCTTTATTGTCAAATAATATTTGGTTCCAATCACAAATAAACCCATCAACAATCCTATGAATAAGAGGGACACAATATAATGGAAACTATGATACATTTTGATATGAAAATAGCCTAGATAGCATAGAGGCAACATAAAAGAAGGAGGATTTAAGGACCGTATGGAATATTTGCAGGATGATTATTCATTATGCTTGTTGGGGTCTCTTCTTTATTCTCTAATTAAACTAGGGATCTCTTTATCTGTATTGTTACATTCCTCTTTCATTAAGTTATCGACAAACTAAGAAATATACAGAAGTTGTGGCTTAGACAATTGATACATACCTTGGAGGTGTTCTAACTTGCATGAGCCAATAATTGTGCCTCGTAGGGTTAAAATTGAATCTGTGTGATGTCCATGTTCTCAACTAGCTAATGAATCATATCGATGTAGGGAATAAGTCTAGGGTGATAAACAATTCTATGTAGGAAATATTTTGAGGCATATTGATTTGTCATCTCGGAGGTTTTGTTGCCACCTTGCTCAGAAATTGCTATTGTCAACTTTCTGTAATATTCAGATGGTAATTATTCTTCGAGTAATTTATACATTATTTTCCAAGAAGAAATGTTGGAATCAATTGTGCAAACAATATCATAAAAGTGGAAATAATATGGAAATTGTTTGTCGATATCATCTATGAATGACCCTTTTGGTGGTTGAGCCGATGTCTTCTTTTTAGCTTTCACCATCTCGGTAGTTTTATCATACTTCATATAGGTGTTATGTTGTTACAAAGGAAAACGAGGGTTAGAAAGTAATTCACCAGATAAATGTGATAAAACCCATAAATCTATTATAAATGCATTCAGTCATAAAACCACTAAACTTAACATGCAAGAGTTAAAACACTTGAAATTTGGTAGGTACAAAAAATTGAATTTTGGGTGTGCCTTTTGATTTACCACATCAATATGACAGTTGTTCAAGAATGACAGGTGCCACGATGTGATTTGGATGAGCAGTGAGTTGGAAGTCATCATGGTTGTTTACATCAACAAGGGAACTAAAGCTTCAAAGGAACAAAGAATGTGTGCTAAGGAGATCGTTTGGGTAAATCTATATAGGATGACATGGAGGGTAAACACACATGATCCAATGGAAAAATTTGCGAGTGAATATAAATTCCTCGTTGATGGGGTGCATCATCCCAGGGATGGGATCCATAAAGAAATAAGAGGAACACACATTAAAAGTTTCTAGGAAGTAAGCTCCAGGATTAAATGGAAGGAGGGAGCCATATCCCCAAGAGATAAGTAGAGTGGAAGCGACGGAGAAACCTACACTCAAAGGTTTCATGTTGGGTTTTCCTAAGAGTTTGTCCCTAGCTCTTTGGAATGGAAGAGCACATGAAATCTTCCGGGAATGATGAGATCAGATGATGTGTCATGATGACAAGATGAAGACCGAATAAGTGAGAAAAACTATGTTGCATGTATAAGGGGGGCCACTATACCATATCTTTGTATATGATTGCATCAGTTTGGAAGAGCACATGAAATCTTTCGAGAATGATGAGATCAGATGATGTGTCGTGACGACACGATGAAGACCAAATAAGAGAGAAAAACTATGTTGCATGTATGAGGGGGACCATTATACCATATCTTTGTATATGATTGCATCAGTCTAGAAGGTGATCCCTGGGAGGATTGGAAAGAGGTGTTTGTGAGAAAGATCCATGGAAAAATCTCCTCGTGACATGTCGATTGAAATAACAAGATATGCGAGGGTTTGATAAATTTTTTACTAACATATATAAGCATTAAACTTTAGTATTTTTAAAAGTGCTCATTTGTGGTGGTTCTGCCCTTTGGCATTATTTAATTACTATTTATTTAATAATGCATGTAATCAAGTATTAGAGCTATATATTAATAAAAATATAAAACTTAAGAATTTTTTTTTATCTTTTTACAGAAATATTAAAGACAAGTACAAGCCTAAAAATCTAAAAGGGTCCCCATTTTTTATTATGGTATAAATATAAAATGGGGGGTTGTTTTCTATAATAGGTCACCACTCTTCCAAAGGGGTTACATTGGAGTAAAGAATAAAGGAAGGGATTTATCAATATAAAGAGAGGATGTTTCCTCCCTAATAAACAACTAGGTGAGGATAAGAATGGGATAAGGAGGGAAAATGTACCATACCCCTAGGATGAGATAACCTACCCCGTTCTTAAGAAAATTTTTTGTGAGGGAAGACTAAGCATAGTATATTCTTACCAATTTAGAATCCTCTACCAGCTAATATTCCAAAGTGACCTACCAACTCACGAGTGGTTAAGCGTCACATACTTCCTCCTCTAATCCCTTAAGGAGATGAGCACCAAGGTTAAGGAGGGAAAGAAAAATTACTTGACCCACCATGGTCTGATTATATTAATAGTCGTAGATGCATTAAAACATATTTAGTGCCCCATTTACTAGGTAAACATTGTGGATATGGATAGACAAGCCTTCTTAGAGGCCTAGGATAAGTTAATAAAACCTCAGACAAAGTTGGTAGAACCTCATGAAGAATTGGTAGAACCCTAGGTAGAGGTCTATAAGCCCAAAAATAAGTCAACTAAGAAGTGTAAATAAAAAGCAGTGGCTAGCCCTCTAAAACAGAGAGAAAGAGAACTCTTGGAGGAAGAAGAGAAGGAAATTGCAGCTACATTGGAAACACTATGACACTCCCACAAAGCCAAAGATAAGTAGACCTGCTCAACAAGTTGTTTCAACAAGAGAAAAAGCACTAGGATAAGGTATAGTGGAAATCCAAGGCTTACTCGCACTTCTATCACTATTGAAGAGACCCCTAGTCTAGAAAAAGAAAGGCTATATAATGAAAAAGAGCAGAAAATGAAGGCACAAATAACATAAATGCAACCACCTCTTGAGGAAATAAGGAAACAAATACAATCATAAGGGAAAGATGCTTAGCTACATGAATAGGTTGTCCTATTACAAGAAAAACCTACACAATTACATAAATATGAAAAATAAGATAAGGAACCAAGAAAACACCATTCCTACTTTTCTTGGACATTAATAGTCGACCCTCCTCCTACAGAACATTAGGAAAATTGACTTCTAAGAACCTAGTGTCGCATCTACTACTCAAGGTCGATAGAAATTTTTTTAGAACTCCCAAATGGAAGAGAATAACTAAATCTAAGGGAGTAATTGATATTACCATAATGGAGGATGAGATGAAGAGAGTGAGAGAATAAATGGCACTCCTAAGGTTGGATGAAACAAACATGAGGGAGAAACTTGAAAAAGAAATCTGTTAAAAATTAAATAACAAAGCAATGGAACACATAAAATATTGCAGAAACACAAATACATAAAAGCATAAATCAAGAGAGACACAAAAATACATGGTTCACCCAATTTCGACTACGTCCATGGAGAAACAACCAGTCCTTCCTTTTATATTATCTAGCAGAATGAAGGGATACAACCTATAATAAATTCGTTGTAAATTCCTCTTCACTCTCACACTATCTGGTCTCTTTTTCTCACATGAAATAATATATAGTTGTAATACAATTCACTCATATAAATCGAGGGTTTCCTTCTAGGAAAAAAACCATAAGTTAACATAAATTATACCACCAGATATTTCACCTAATGAACAACCTAGATTGACTAAGAAATTACAATATATTACAAGGAATTTTTTCTGTAAGTTTTTCTTTCGAGGGTGTTTCCCTTGAATCCCTACCAAGGGGGACCTAAACCCCCCTGGAGTCACTAGTGTGGGGAAATCCCCCCCATACCCCCACTGTTAGGGTCTGGGATCCAAACACGACTTAAACAAGACTTTTGAATTAAGAACATAATCAGGTTCCACACCCAAAAAACCAAGAAGTTTAAAACCAATTGCAATAGATATAGGGGTTATTACAAGCAAGGGACACTCATGTTGGAACCCTGGAAACAACCCTAGGGACTATCACACATCTCTCACTAGATTCAGTTAATTGCAAACAACCTTCAAAGTCCGATTCATTATTCCTAATGGAACAATGGTGTTGATTTCAAATAAACTTGATTGCACAGAGGGGAACCATCCCCCTACAGGAGACCAAGGAATTCATTGATTTTTTCCTCCAATGCAATATAGAAGATATATCCAAGGTTGTTGAAATTTACCTTCATAACATTGTGCTCACATATTTAACCATATGGGACGCAAACCCATATTTGGGGGATGCAATTTATTAGATTTAGAATCTTGACCAAGGCATGAGGAAGTCAGGGCCGAAGAAGTAAAAATGACCATGGATGTAGAGCTAAAATAGCCATTATGGATTAGACTTGAACATCCAAGTCCATTCATGCTCACCTTGACTCATGAAATATTGGCAGAAGATCCTAAAATAGTGAGAATTTGCAAGCAGAGGCAAGTGGAGGCTGTTATCACTAAGAAGTTTTCCCTAGAAGTTATCAAAAGAAGGAATCATTTGAGGTAACCACAACCAATCTTTTAGGCTTAGGTTTTGGCCAACCTAAGTCCATAGAGGGCTCTCTCTTTATAATTTAGCTTTGTTTTTATATGATTTTAGGCTAGTTCTTAGTGTTCATGGGGTTTTCTTTTGAATTGAGGGTTGGGTGGTGGAGTTCTTAGAGCAGATGGATAGAGCCAGGTCTTCAAAAAATTGGGCTATGGAGTCAATCAATGGATAGCATA
This sequence comes from Pinus taeda, assembly GCA_000404065.3. Lineage (NCBI taxonomy): Eukaryota > Viridiplantae > Streptophyta > Pinopsida > Pinales > Pinaceae > Pinus > Pinus taeda. The sequence continues at coordinate 8,476 of APFE031512922.1, forward strand.
ACTGGACCATATCATTAAAAGGAATGTTCACAGGGAAAGCTAGCAAAGCAAAAGGAAAATCTTCAGGTCTAATTGATGAAATGATTCTAACCAAGGTGAAAGGGAAATGAAGAATCCTTGGACCGGGGTTAGAATGAAGATTGGAGGGTGATCATGAGCAAAGGGAAATTAAGAATCCTTTGTTATAGACCAGGGGAGAAGCTACGGAAGCTAAGGAGCAGTTAAGAATTCCCTAACTAAGATAGTTTAGCATAAAACATTTAGAATGTAAACAGTCAAGACAGAGTGCATTCAAGCAAATTCTGAAATATCATTCCTTGTTATACATTTAGATTTTATAGAAACAAACAAGATTATGAAGAAACATAAGAAAAATAACAATAAACATGAGAGAATACTTATTTGTATTTCGCTTTACACAAGAATCCTGTAAAATGTCTTATCTTTATTCCTTGATCCAGCAAGCCAATCCAGTCATTGATACAATAGAACTTTGGTTTGAGAGAAAAAATCTATAGAAATGTCTTGGAATGCACACCAAAATACTTCAAATGAAGATGTATTTATACAAATTCTAAACTGAAATATCTTGAAAAAATATCAAGATTGGCTTACAAATATCTCAAACTGTTTTACACTAATGGAACTTAAATAAAGGACACTCAAAAATAATGAATCTATTTGGCACTATATTTATGGATTGATGGTGACAAAGAAGAGAAAGTTGAATTTGATAACAACTCTTAATTGATGATGAGGCATCCAATTCACTAACTACATCCTTTCATTGTGCATTCTGCATCAGCAATTCTGCAAACTTAGGGTCCATTGGTACCTTTGTATATCTCAATCTGAGATAGATATGTAAAAAGTGAAAGAGGTTATTGTCGTAAGTATGTTTTTGAGATTAAAATCTATTATTTTCCCAAAATTCATCTCCATCTGTTCACAATATTCTCTGCAAAATGATGTCAAAAACAGGACTTTGCACAGTCTGAAAAATAGGCTGTGAAGACATGCACTTATCTCACTTTTGGTGATACCTGCGTAACAAGTGAGATAGGTTTGTGTAGATTAGTGTTTTAGGAACACAAACCTCCTCCAGTTTCTCAATTCATCTTGGATTGGCCGAAATAGTTTATGCAAACCTATGAATTAAACAAGAAATTTCTGAAGAATGTACCATTTCTGCTCTGATTTCATCTTTTAACCTTAAATTTCTTTTAACTTTTTTTCACTTTTATTTTGGATAAAATTCATTATTGTTGGTGAAAGTGTTTTCATCTCTGTTTAACCCTTACTGTATCCATGTTTACTTTTACTGTTTACTTTTACCACTCTGTTGTTTCATCTATCTTCACTTTGACATGAATCTGTATGCTTTGTAACTGTCTTCCCTACTGTTTGTCTTCATGCTAGTTGCTTTACTTGACTTGGTCTTCAATCTGATATCTTTAACCCTGATACACTTTGACTATTCTTTACTGTGTCCTTTTATCTTCACTGTATATTTTAGTTTTTTACTGTCTATTTCAACAGTAAATCATTTATTTCCCCGTTTCCTCTACTTGTCTTTTAACTGTATGTTTTATTTTTCATCTCTGTTTGAATAGATTTGATAACAATCTTAGAGTAAACAGGTCTTATGACTAGTATTGAGACTGTTTATCCAAGGCTGCGGTCTTTTGATTGCCTGTAAAATAAAACAAACTGTTAGGAAAATGTTGGGTTGACAGGGATGATCATTAATGGCTTTATCGAGCTTTATAGGTCTATGGAGTGAGTCCAAAGTGCTTTCGGGAGGTAAACCATGCTTGAATTGGTTAGCAGAGGCGTCAGGTGGTGCAGAAGGGTTACATAGGGTTTTACTGCACAAATAGACGAAAACAAGCAAAACTGGGGTTTTTGTGTTTAAACGAGTAAAGGTTTGATTTTTTTGAATTTTGGTACAAAGTGAATAGTAGACTATTTTGTCATTTAGTGAGCGGGCGGTAAATGGTTTATATCACACTGCTTATGGGCACTCGATGGTATTGGGGAGAGGCCACCTGATGCCACTCATTGGCGGACACGTAGCATCGGGGGGCTGGTGACAAAACTACTTTTTCGGGTGGGTATAGTTCGACGGATGGGTTGGCCCGATATGGATAAGAGCCGTTAGATGTGGGGGGAAGCAATCACATGGTGATCGGGAAATGGTCTTGCACGGTGATTTACACATAAAGTTTTTGGGAGGGCCATGGGTCTAATTATCGGCGGTATAAGATTATCTTAGAGCTTAATCTCATCGGCGACTCTTTAACATAGGATTAACGACTAAGGGCAGGATTTTAATATATTTTGTGGGATATGGGGTAGTTGTATAGGTTATAACTAAACTAAGGGGTGGAGTTATTTTGTATAAAGGAGTTAAATATATATGGGATAGTGGGTTTTCCGGGAATTTATATATTTAATTAAAAAGTTAATATGAGGTGAAATGAGCAGAAGGGGTATTGTGCTTAGGTACAAGAAATGTTATGCACTTTCCATACACTTAGTACTTATGATTAATGTAATTTGGTGGGTTTTTTTGCATAAAATATGTTTATCAATGGGTTTTCCTAGGCAAAAAGAGTTTAACCTTTACGAAAGGGGTTTTGTGAGGGGGATGTATGAATTGCAAGGGAATTTAACACCTTTCTTTCTTAAGTCATCAAGCCAAGGGTCTGGTCCCACTAGAAGTTAGAGAAATGCTCTGAGCTTCTTTGAATTAAAAAATTATAGGTATTAATATTTTTATTATGAAAGGGAAGTTAGTGAGTGCCATAGGGGTTAAAATGAATGACGGGGATGTTAACTAAATCATATTGTGAACAATTTCCTTTGATTTGTTTAACAGTTATGCATATTTAAAAGAGGCACTTGGAACAATGACATAAGTGTTTTTTATGTAATCACATGATATTTCTGCAACTTTTCTACTACTTACCCACTTACTCATCCTACCATTTTTTCTTCACTTTATTAGGGTGCATTTAGGCAAGCTAACCCTTATCAATCTTTTTCTTTTCTTTACAAAGTAAACTATATAATTCTAACCTTATATCATCCAAGGGCTTAGATTAAATTAATGAGCTCCTTTTATTCATTCTACCTAACTATGATATGCCAAGATTAAACTATTTGGTCATATTTTGTTATCTAATCTAGAAACATGAAATTCAAATCATGGAATAACCAAGATTAAACTATTTGATTACCATGGATTATGACATGAATAACAAGTTACACACAATCATTATTATGCATAAAAGTAAATAGTAGTGGCATTTTGGCTTGCTCACTTTCATGGTCTTTTTCCTTTTCTTGGGGTTCATATTTTTCATATTTTTTGAACTTTTTATTCTTTTTGTCCTTTGATTATTCTTTTAGGACATACCCTCTTTGAATTTTTTAATTTATCAATATGGAAAACATTTGCAGAAAGCAAAGGTATGTACATTTGCAAGTTTTAATCTTAGTCATTCAAAAATTATGACTCCTATTGGTATAGGAACCTAACAGTGGCTCCTCTTGCGGATGGCATTTCCTTGTGAAATGTTAAGAACACCATCAACTAGTAGCTTGATCCATTTGGCTAATCCCACACATGTATATGCTTTTTTGTATAATCTTTGTGACTAAAACTTTTGAACTAAAAATACACCATTTTCTGCAAATTGAAATTTGATATAACATAAAGTTGCTGTTGAAAACTGAATTTATTCAAATTGAAATCATACCTACTTACTCTAATCAGTTGTCCAACTACTGGTTAGGTAAAATGAAGTAGCCAATGCAACCATCCAAGCATCATGTACATTGGTGAATTTTGCTGCTTGTGTTGGTTTGTGGTTAAAATTGAGATTCTAAAGCCAATTATAACCTTGTCCACAAATGAGAAGATAAGGAAATACTTGATTTCCTTTGTTGACTCTAGAAATTGTACAAAAGGATCTTCCAAAATATACACACTATTTTTGAACTGATTTAAGCAACTGTACATCTGTTGTGGATGGCCTCCAGGCCATGAAACTAAAATATCACTTTCACCTTTAACACCCTGCATATTTTCAAACAAGCTTTGTGATGATATTTCTTCTGATTGAAATGTTTGACTGATGAAATCTTTATCATCTTGATCCTAAATCTGATTGTTAGTTAATGAAGAAAAATTTTGATTGCATTCACTATCCAACACATTATTTATGGGATCATGAAAAACTTGGAAGGATTGTTGCAAATTATTTCTCATAGGTCTGAATGGAACTTCATAGATTTCTACAAGTTGCTCATCCTTTTATTTAGAGATGTTATACCACATTTTCTTTAAAAACTGAAATGATTCAAAACAAAGAGGCAAATAAGCTTCACTTATTTCCAAATTTTCTGCACTTTCTTCTTCACATTCATCGCTGATATGGATGAAATGATCATTGTTTTAAAGCTGCTGAAACTGAATTTCCTTATTCCCCAAACTAGCTTCTGATTGCTTTATAAAGTTAGTTTGGATTTGAAGAACATAATTATCATCATACTGATCATATTTGGGCAAATCATCAAAAGAAGTAATGTCATCAAACATACACATTAGATCAGGAAATTTCTCCTCCACATATTTCTTTGTGAATCTATTTTCTGATCTATCGTAGTTGGAATTAGTAGGAATTTGTTCAGGATTCTCAATCTCTTCTTGTTGTGTAATAAATGTGTCATGGTGATTTTGAGCAAAAAATTCATCTTTCATGTGATCCTCTACATCCTTTCCTCTATTTTCTTCATCAAAATGTCGAGTTTTTCCTCTGCAGTGTTGTTTTCCTCTACTTCTGCTTTCAACTTTTCTCTTCTAATTTGTAGATTAACTTCTGCATCTACTACCATGTTTTGCATCTATTCCAGTGTTGAGGGGCTTCTTTCTCTTAGCTGAAATTCTATCTCTGGATCAAATTCTCTTGGGTAATGCAAAAGAGCTGAATCAGGGGGAGGTCTTATATTTGATGGAATTGAATATTAGGCTTGATTAAATATGTTTGAAAATTGTTGGATTGTTTCATCTGGCCATATTTTTAATTGATTATATTCTTCTGTGATTACAAGAAGATTGACTTTTATTATCCATCTATCAAGGAAAATTTTGACAAACTATTGGAAATTTGAGATGCTTGCAATAGGTAAATTTTTGAACCAACTCTTTACTCTACTTTGCAATGAAAGAGAAAAAAGCCTGATAATAACATCATCTTCATCAATTTCAAATAAGTCTAGATAATTCTCAAAACCTTGAATATTTTTTTGAGTAGTGATACCATTCTGTCCATCAAACCTAGGGAGATACTTGTAATAATTGTTAGGGAAAGCATGGAGTGTAGGAGGTAAGATGAGTGGCTTATATCTATCAGGAACTTTATGAGGTAGTGGAATATGTAAAGGGATTGTAGGATTAGTCTTAATTATTTGATGATCCTCAATTGGAAAATGATATTCATAAGAGTTAGAAGACTGATGTTCAAATGTGTAAGGAGACTTTATATCTACATTTTTCAAAGGGAAATAATAAAAAATTAATCTAAAATCTTATCTAAAATATAATATACATTGAAAAATTTTATCAATGAGAAAGAACATAATGTCTTGGATAATAATCCAAGTTAAAAGTCTGATCTTTTCACATAGTTCTTTCAGGTTCATTCCTCTAGTGGAGTCTTGATTATGGAATTGATTTGGAGTCACCAGGTGGGTGATTTTAACCTTTGTGTGTCTGATCACTGTCCACCATCATAGATCAGATCTAAATCTGTAAAAAAATTCTAAAGAAAATGTTAGTTCTCCATAGTATGGTCACCACTATGTTATCACTCAGAAGTTTTCCCTAGAGGTTATCAAAATAAGGAATCATTCGAGGTAACCATAAACCAATCTTTTAGGCTTAGGTTCTAGCCAGCCTAAGTCTAGAGAGGGTTCTCTCTTTATAATTTAGCTTTGTTTTTATATGATTTTAGGCTAGTTCTCAGTGTTCATGGGGTTTTGTTCTGAATTAAGGGTTGGGTGGTGGAGCTCTTAGAGTAGATGGATAGAGCTAGGTCTTCCAACCATTGGGTTATGGAGTTAATCAATGGATAACATAACTAGACCATATCATTAAAGGGAATGTTCATAGGGCAAGCTAGCAAAGCAAAAGGCAAATCTTTAGGTCTAATGGATGAAATGATTCTAACCAGGGTGAAAGGGCAATGAAGAATCCTTGGACCCGGATCAAAATGAAGAGTGAAGGGTGATCATGAGCAAAGGGAAATTAAGAATCCTTTGCTATAGACCAGGGGAGAAACTACGGAAGCTAAGGAGCAGTTAAGAATTCCCTAACTAAGATAGTTTAGTAGAAAACATTTAGAATGTAAATAGTCAAGACAGAGTGCATTCAAGCAAATTCTGAAATATCATTCCTTGTTATACATTCAGATTTTAGGGAAACAAACAAGATTATGAAGAAACATAAGAAAAACAACAATAAACATGAGAGCATACTTATCTGTATTTCACTTTACACAAGAATCCTGTAAAATGTCTGATCTTTATTCCTTGGTCCAGCAAGCCAATCCAATCATTGATACAATAGAACTTTGATTTGAGAGAAAATATATATAGAAATGTCTTGGAATCCACACCAAAATACTTCAAATGAAGAAGTATTTATACAAATTCTAAACTGAAATATCTTGAAAAAATATCAAGATTGGTTTTACAAATATCTCAAACTATTTTACATTAATAGAACTTAAATAAAGGACACTCAAACCTAATGAATCTATTTGGCACTATATTTATGGATTGAGGGTGACAAAGAAGAGAAAGTCGAATTTGATAGCAACTCTTAATTGATGATGAGGCATCCAAGTCACTAACTGCATCCTTTCTTTGTGCATTCTGCCCCAGCAATTTTGCAAAATTAGTGTCCATTTATACCTTTGTATATCTCAATCCAAGATAGGTATATAAAAAGTGAAAGAGGTTATTTTCGATAAGTATGTTTTTGAGATAAAAGTCTCTCAGTTTCCCAAAATTTAGCTCTAGCTGTTCACAATATTCTCTACAAAAGGATGTCAAAAATAGGACTTTGCACAGTCTAAAAAAGACGCTGTCAAGACATGCACTTATCTCACTTTTGGTGATACTTGTGTAAAAATTGATATAGGTTTCTGTCGATTAGCCTATTAGGAACACACACCTCCTCCAGTTTCTCAAAATTCATCTTGGATTGGCCAAACTAGTTTCTAAAGAAACTATGACTTAAACAGGAAATTTATGAAGAATGTACCATTTTCGCTCTGATTTCATCTTTTAACTTTAAATTTCTTTTAACTGTTTTTCACTTTTACTTTGGATAACCTTCATTGTTGCTGGTAAAAGTGTTTTCATCTCTGTTTAACCCTTACTGCCTCCACGTTTAGTTTTATTGTTTACTTTTATCCTTCTGTTTTTTCATCTATCTTCACTTTGACTTGAATTTGTATGCTTTGTAACAATCTTCACTGTTGTTTGTATTCATGCTAGCTGCTTTACTTGACTTGGTCTTCAATCTGATACTCTTTAACCCTGATAGACTTTGACTATTCTTTACTGTGTCCTTTTACCTTCACTATATATTTCAGGTTTTTACTGTCTATTTCAACAATAAATCATTTAATTCCCTATTTCCTCTACTTGTCTTTTAACTGAATGTTTTATTTCCCATCTCTTTCTGAATAGATTTGATAAAAATATAGGAGTAAACATGTCTTATGACTAGTATTAAGACTGTTTATCCAAGGCTGCGATCTTTTGATCGTTTGTAAAATAAAACAAACTGTTAGGAAAACGTTGGGTTGACAGGGAGGGTGATTAATGGCTTTATCAAGCTTTATAGGTCTATGGAGTGAGTCCAAAGTGCTTTCGGGAGGTAAACCATGCTTGAATTGGTTAGTAGAGGCTTCAGGTGGTGCAAAAGGGTTACAAAGGGTTTTATTGCACAAATAGGGAAAAACGAGCAAAAATGGGGTTTTCGTGTTTAAACGGGTAAAGGCTCGATTTTTTTTGAATTTTGGCGCAAAGTGAACAGTAGATTGTTTTGTCATATAGTGAGCAGGTGGTAAATCGTTTCTATTGCACTGTTTACGAGCGCTCGGTGGTATTGGGGAGAGGTCGCTCGATGCCACTCATTGGCGGATGTGTAGCATCGGGGGCTGGTGGCAAAACCACTTTTTCGGGTGGGTATAGTTCAGCGGGTGGGTTGGCCCAATATGTATAAGAGCCGTCAGATGTGGAGGAAAGCAATCGCACGATGATTAGGAGATGGACTTGCACTGTGATTTACACATAAAGTTTTTGGGGGGCCCATGGGTCTAATCACTGATGATATAAGATTATCTTAGAGCTTAATCTCATGGGGGACTCTTTAACACAGGATTAAGGACTGAGGGCAGGATTTTAATATATTTTGCAGGATATGGGGTAGTCATATAGTTTATAACTAAACTAAGGGGTGGGGTTATTTTGTATAAAGGAGTTAAATATATACGGGATAGTGGGTTTTCTAGGAATTTATATATTTAATTAAAAAAGTTAATATGGGTGAAATGAGTGGAAGGGGTATTGTACTTAGGTACATGAAATTTTATGTGCTTTCCATACACTTAGTACTTAGGATAAGTGTAATTTGGTGGGTTTTTTGCATAAAATATTTTTATCAAGGGGTTTCCCTAGGCAAAAAGAGTTTAACCTTTAGGAAAAGGGTTTTGTGAGGGGGATGAATGAAGTGCAAGGGAATTTAACACCTTTCCTTCTTAAGTCATCAAGCTGAGGGTCCGGTCCCGCCAAAAGTTAGAGAAATGCTCTGAGCCTCTTTGACTTAAAGAACTATAGGTATTAATATTTTTATTATGAAAGGGAAGTTAGTGAGTGCCATAGGGGTTAAAATGAATCATGGGGATGTTAACTAAATCATATTGTGAACCGTTGCCTTTGCTTTGTTTACCACTTATGCATATTTAAAAGAGGCACTTGGAATAATCACATAAGTACTTTTTATGTAATCACATGATATTTCTGCAACCTTTCTACTACTTACCCACTTACTCATCCTACCATTTTTTCTTCACTTTATTAGGGTGCATTTAGGCAAGAAAACCCTTATCAATCTTTTTCTTTTCTTTACAAAGTAAACTATCTAATTCTAACCTTATATCATCCAAGGGATTAGATTAAATTGATGAGCTCCTTTTATTCATTCTACCTAACTATGATCTGCCAAGATTAAACTGTTTGGTCAGATTTTGTTATCTAATATAGAAACATGAAATTCACATCATGGAATAACCAAGATTAAACTATTTGATTACCATGGATTGTGGCATGAATAACAAGTTGCACACAACCATTATTATGCATAAAAGTAAATAGTAGTGGCATTTTGGCTTGCTCACTTTCGTGGTCTTTTTCCTTTTCTTGGGGTTCATATTTGTCATCTTTTTTTACCTTTTTATTCTTTTTTTCCTTTGATTATTCTTTTAGGACATACCCTCTTTACATTTTTTTAATTTATCAATATGGAAAACATTTGCAGAAAGCAAAGGTATGTACATATTGCAAGTTTTAATCTTAGTCATTAAAAAGGTATGACTCCTATTGGTATAGGAACCTAACAGATGTCATCCTCCACTTTGAAGATACTTTCAGACTGTTGGGAGAAGAGAGCTCACAAGCTTTGCAAATTATATGGAAAGAATTGCCTCACAACATAAAGACTAGAGAATACGATTATCATAAAAGATTACAAGCTACACTTGCTAAGACTCCTTTGTATAAGAGGATTATTCATAGGTTTTGAGTCAAATGGATTGGGCTTATATTGAATCCACCCCTACTGTTAGGACTCCAATAACATTAGAGTCAAGAAGAGGAATCCGGGGAGTGGTAGTACATTGAAGAGAATGCAGGTTTCCACCGAGTATACATAGCCGCATCTAACTCTACATGGACTGTTAAATAGGTTGTCAAAGAAATGAATGAAGAAGAGTAGAGGAGAGGAAGAATAGGTTGCTCAAATGGTGACCAAAATTTTTAGTAGGGTTTATGATGGGTCTCCCAAGTAGGTAAAACGTGAAGCCCATCTAACCACTCCTAGGCACATAAAGGCTACAATAAACTTTCCTTTTTACATATAATAACACTTTTCTAGCTTAATGAGTTCTTAGGTGGGTCAAGGAGATTTTTCATGTTTTATGTGCCTAACATGACTATTTTGCAAGATATTAAGGAGATATTGCACAAATTTGGAGGAGATACATCCAAATATATTCATGGAGCCTTTTCCCTACTACAGAAGATTTCCAAATCAACTGGCTAAGATTAATAAATACTCATTCCCACTATTACATGGTAATTCAGGAAATATGATCCAAATAAAGTATGCAACATGGGTACTCCTTGGATGAGGAATTAAATTATGCATCTAATGAGTGCTCCAACTTGAAAGCTGAGTAAAACTATAGGGAGATAAGTTGAAAATACGAGTTGAAAAAATAGTTTTTTTCTTTTTTCCCTCTAAAATTTGATGATGTAATCTAATCTTATTTTATTATTTCCACTATAATTTTATAATATTTCTTAGGAGGCCCATTTAGACCTCAAAAATTCTCTAATGCTTATATTACATTTTGGATGTTCTCTTTATCTGTGCAAGTCATCATCTAGACTATGATTTTGGTTTGCATAAATACAACTTTAACTATAGAATCGAAAGAATGTATATAGAGGACAATTTGATGTAATTTAGAGAGGAAATTATATTCTAAATTTATTTAATAAAAGATTCTATTATCTATATGCATAAAAAATTCCTCTGAAGAAATAAAGGGTAGATTGCGAGGGTGGGCATAAAATATCTTGTCCAAAAGAGTCCTACAGGTCTAACTTACTACTTGAAACATTTTTGTCGAGGCATTTCATAAGGTTCTTTACCCTAAAAACCAATCATTAGAGCACTGAGTTTCATTATAGCCACATTCCTTAAGCATGCAATTAATGTAAACTTGTAAATGGAATAACAATCTTAAATACAAAGTATTACCGAGTTCTTACAATAATTGCATTTTTTGTTGCATATTACTCATGATTGAAAACTAGACATTTGTAGGTTAAATTTCCTTTGATACCTTTGTCAACTCGAATGTTGAGGGGTTGGATACCTACCTTTATGCTCCTAGCCTTACTATTCCATGTGAGGTTGAAACCACTTAATTAACGCTATTTCTTCCTTAATCTCATCAACTTGAAACCCCAACACTTCCTTTTATATATACTATATATATATATATAATATATATATAAGTATATATAATATATATATAATATTATATAATGAATATATATATATAAATATAAATATATATATATATATATATATTATATATACGACCAATATATGACATAGCATAAAAAGAAGTGTTGAATTAGAAACCATTTACAATAGGAATTAACATAAAAATTTAAAGGGGGGATCCAAATACTTCATTTATTCATATGGCATGAATGGTATAGGACTTTTGTTTTTATTTTAAATTTGAAGTTGCAATGCCTCATTGTTTTAGCTTTATTTCTTTCACCAAGATAGTTTTTTTCATATTGCATATCCATATATAAAAGTACGCGCTAGATTTCATGTGATGGGTGGTTGAAGGGCCTTTAAGGCATCCATATTTAGTATTTTGTCAAAATTGAATTATAGCTCCCATTCCATCTATTCTTTCAAATACAATATTATTTTAGCTTTATTTCTTTCACTAAGATAGTTTTTGCTAGTTTTTGCATATTGCATATTCATAGATAGAAGTACAAGCTAGATTTCATGTGATGGGTAGTTCAACAACCTTTAAGGCATCCATATTTAGTCTTTTGTCAAAATTGAATTATAGCTCCCATGAATCCATTTATTCTTACAAATACAATATTCTTTTAGCTTTATTTCTTTCACTAAGATAATTTTTGCATATTAATGTTGTAGCGGCTACAACCACCTTCCAAAATTTTGCCTCAGCCTGTTTTGGAGCCTCCCTACCAACCTTCACAGTAGCTTGCCTTGCTTCATCAAGTCCTCAAGTTTCAGTGTCTTTATTGCTCAATGGTAGCCTGCTAATCACAGTTTGATCTTTTCCCTTCATACGCTGCTCACCTGGACTTGGTCAAGTTGCAGGTTGAGTAGCTTCCCAGTTAAAATTGCACATTTCTGGAGGGAAAGTAGACTTCCCTCCAGGAATTGTCCAATTCCCTCCGATAGCCTGCTAGGCTCCAAGATTGCGCAATCCTACCATCCAACCCTCCCAATAGGATTTACACATTTTTTTCCATAAACAGGTTGTTCAACCCAGGATTTGCGCAAATATGGGTAGCAGTCAACTTCTCTACCCAGAAATTGCACAATCCCCTTGGGCAGTTAGCCCAACTTACACTCAGAAATGTTCATTTTTCTCCAGAAGTCGAGTAGTCGCTTGCATGAAAAGTATATTCTTTTTAGTTTTAGGAATATATTTATATGACGAACCTAATTTTTTTAGCTTTTAGGAATATATTTATATTATGAAATAATTGAGATTACATATAATATTTGTTTCTCAAAAATTTTGAGGGATTTTATAAATAATTATTCTGAAGAAATTAGATTCTCATTGATCTAAATTTAAATAGGAAAGCAACAAATTACAGTTGTAAAAGATATAACAGAAATAACATTTCATTTTATTAATATCAAATACTAAAATATGCTTACAAACAAAATGGAAATAAGACTAGCTCGGGCGATGGTAGCATATCTATGAGAAGAGATGTTATGGCTACATGCCTCTAAACTATGTTAAAATGAGGCTTCAAGGCCTGTTTATTATTGAGAAACAATGGAAAACCCTAAACATCTAGATACCTAACCCTAGGAGATGAAGCGCCAAAACTGTGGGCCCCATTTGGGTAAATTGGTACATCAATTTCCTAGGGCTGTAACTTTGACATACGATCTTTGTTTGGCTATCATAATACCTCGTTTCAAAGATCTCGAAGAATAGGTCAAAAATAAACCAATCACACCATGTGGGACTTTTTTGGTCTCTTTATTTTCCTAAAAATATCGTTTAGGGCTTCAAAATGCCTCCGGAAGTTCACAACCCAAAAAATTGCCAAAAATAGTAAATTGTGATACAATTAAGGAAGATAAAAATTCGAAAGAAATAATGTTAGGGGTCCAAGTGGAATAGGAGGGTGGCCACCAATATCCACCTAGATCAATCCACCTCTTAGGAAGCAATGGTCCCCATTGCATTGAGTGCCTCCATGAGATGGGCAAACTTCTGCTGAACTTGGTCCCTGGTGAACCATTTGCCTTCATGCAAGAGTTGGCCAGTTTTGACAACCCAATACATTTGGATACTTTGTTGGCAAGTGTTCTTGACCTATGTGTCCATAATCCGATCAGTTGTGGCCTGTTCCATGCAATCTTAGTTTAACTCTGTTGGTGTGAGTTATTCTCCAATGGCTGATGTGTCCCACAATGGTGGGAAGTATGGTCGAAGGCAGTCCACATTTTACACTGGGTGCAGGCCAAAGAATGGGAAATGCTGAGCTCGAAAGCATTGTCTCCCACAACCTTGGTAATGGTGTAAGGACCATATCAAAGTGGTTTGAGCTTCTGATGGGCTCTGGTAAGGCGTTATTTCTGCAAATGCAACCAGACTTTGTCACCCTCCTGAAACTTGTGTGACATTCGATGTTGATCATGTCGCTTCTTGTATTTGCCATTTGAATTATCCAAGTTGTTGTGAACCTTCTTGCGGATGTTTTGGATGCGTTCAATAAATTTGTTCACTTTATCAACCTCAGACAGTACATGTGTGGATTCTGTCTGCGTAGTCGCATGAGGCAGGGCAACATCAATCAGACACAAAGGCTGAAATCCTAGAAACACTTGAAAGGGACTGCAACCAATCGAGCTATGGAGAGTTCTATTATAGTCGTGTTTCACATATCGAAGACTCTCATCCTAGGTTTGAGGTTGCTTGGAGTTATACATGTGGAGTATGTGCACTATGACGACCTCCATCTAGCCATCAATCTGGGGATGGAAGGCAGTCGATTTGGTGAGCTTGGTGTCCAATAGTGTCTAGAGGCTTGACTAGAAGGTGCTTAGGAACCTACTATCCCGATTTGATATAATGGTCTATGGGATCCCAAAATGTACCCATACACGTTCAAAGAAGAGTTTGGTAGTGTCCTTTGTTGTGATACTCTTCTTGCAGGCCGCCAATATAACCATATTAGAAAATTTGTCCATGACCACAAATACACAGTCATTACCATGCTTGGTAGAAGGGAGGATAGACATATAGTCCATGGATATGGATTTCCATAGCTTGCTGGGAGTGGGCAAAGGAGTGTATAGGCCTTGCTTCTTGATGGTTGCCTTGGTGATGGCACAAGCAATGTAGGATTTGATATATTTCCCAACATCCAGTCGAAGTTTGGGCCAATAAAAGTAAATTTGTAGTACAACCACAGTTTTCTCCACAACAAAGTGTCCTGCGACTTGACTATAGTGCACCTCCCAAATCATCTTGGCACGCTCACTTGAAGGAACAGAAAGGTGGCCCAAGTAGCATAATAATGCGTCCTAGAGGTGGAAATCAGGAACTTTCTTGCTAGCTACTAGCATTTGGTATGTTGAGGTGAACTATGGATCATTTTTGTATAGTTGCGGCCACCCAGAGGTCTCATGACCACAAGAGTTGAGAACAGTAGTCAGTTTTGCAACTGGGGGTTGATTGAGGCAAAGTACAACATGATTAGTGCTACCCTTTTTGTACTTAATGTTCAAGTGGAATTGTTGCACATATGTAGACCACTTCTGATGGCAATCGTTCTGCAACGTCCCTTGTGTCTGTATAAACTGAAGAGGCTAGTGATGAGTGTGGATGACCGTCTCCTTCCCGAGAATGTAGTGCTTCCATTGTCAACAAGCCTACATGATGGCATACATCTATTTATCATAGTTGGGGTGCTTTTGAATTGTATCAGACAGATTCTCACTATGATAGGCCACTAGATTCCGGTGTTGGGTGAGGATTGCACCAATAGCATAGTATGAGGCATCTGTCTCGATTTCAAATGGCTATTGTAGGTATGGTAGTGTGAGTACTGGTGCAGAGAAGAGGTCGTGCTTCAACTCAATGAACGCCTACTGTTGGGACTTAGACTAGGAAAAATTTTCTTTCACCCTACCCTTAGTAATCTGACTCAAAGGCCAAGTGATATGGGGGAATGCCAACACAAACGTTGATAGACATTTGCAAGGCCCAAAAAGTTGTGAAGCTCTGTTAAAGTGGTTGGGGCTGGCCAATCTCGAATGACTTGATTCTTGGTCGGTTCGACATGTACACCATGCTCATTTATGATGTAACCCAAGTATTGGACCTGGCTCATGGCAAAGGTGTATTTCTCCAAGTTGGCACACAGTTTGTGCTTCCGAAGTGTTTGAAGGACCTGCTGAATGTGTTTCAAGTGTTCTTCCCAACTCTTGCTTAAGATGAAGATGTTGTTTAGATAAACCACCAAAAACGAGTTGGTGAAGGTCAGCAAGATGTCATCCATTAGCCTCATAAATGTAGCAAGGGCATTTTTCAACGCGAAGGGCATGACCAACCATTCAAAAATGCCTTCCTTGGATTTAAAGGCAATCTTCCATACATATGTGGGTTCTATTAGAACCTGTTGATAACCAGACTTCATATTGATCTTGCTAAAATACTTGGCCCCCTTGAGTTGGTCCAGTAGGTCATCAATTCATGGGATTGGATACCTATTCCTAACAGTGATTTTGTTTAGTGCTTGATAATCAATGCAGAGCCTCCAAGTCCCATCCTTCTTCTGTACAAGTACAATCGGACTCCCACAAGGCAAGGGACTTGGTCGGATGTGCCCTTTTTGTAGCAACTCCTGTATTTTCCGCTTGATCTCTTCATTTTCTATAATGGAGTGGTGATATATCGGTGCATTAGGTAGAGAAGCCTGGGAGTCATATCAATTGAATGCTTGACTTGACAATGTAGGGGTACCCTTATGGGTGAGGAGAAGATGTCCCTATATTCTTCCATGACTATATACACCTACTTCTGCTGCTTGGAGGATCCCTTCCCGAGGGTCATGGATGTGGCTACAACCTTCCCCTTACTTTGAGAGTGAATCAGAAAGAAAAAAAAAATTCCCAGTTTGGGAGATGACCTTACTGCATTTCTTAGCAAAGATCAAAGAGATGGTGGTAGGTGGGGCTACCTCCAGTATCTTGTATAACATAGTACCCAAAGAAATAATAACAGAGAGAGGTCTAGAATTATACACAACATGTCGCTTCCATAAATATGGTTGTCGTAATAATACATCACAAACTTCAAGAGGAGAAACATCACACATTACCTCATCTGTGAAGGGCTTGATGTTGTAAGGAAGGTGACACTGTTGGCTCACGTAGAGATCTCATCCTTGGTGAAGCCACCCGATGGTATATGGTTGCAAATTTGATGTAGTGGGTAAGCCCACCCACTTAATGACCTCTACTAAAATGACGTTCTTTGGGCTGCCGTTGTTGATAATGAACTGCAACAGAGAACCCTTCACCCACATCTGTGAGTGGAATAGACACTCCCCCTCTTCTGGATCTTCAAGCTCAATCTTCTGGATCTTGGTGGTGGCCACAATGGTATTGGGCTCCACATCAATGATCTTCTTCCTTTTGTCATTCACCTTGTCGGGTTCTGACTTAGAGTTGGAACAGGTGCCAGACTGAGAAGCCTTTACCTCAGCCTATTATCTCCTTAATTTAAGGGATAACTCTTGCATGCCTTCAGAAAGACTTCTAACCTGAATTTCTCCAACTAATTAATTTAAAATAAAAAATTTAATTATTTCCAAGTAGTTGTTAAGACTAAATTCGATTTTAATTCACAATTTAATTCAAGGACAAATTAAATTGGAATATTCTTGTTGCCATATTTCAACACTCCCTCTCAACAATAAAGGGATTATCTACCACCCCGATCTTGTCTCTATGGAACTCGAATTTACACTTTGACAATGCCTTTGTCAAAATGTCAGTATCTAGATCCTTTGTCGAAATATACTGCAACAACATGATCCTCTCAACCTGTGAAAAGCCATGGGAAACAAATCTTGCCTTATGCTTCTCTACACTACCATCAACAGCTTGCTTTACCTTGTAAAGCCAATGGGAACTCACAACTGACTTGTTCTCCGGTCTCGAAACCACGTCCCAAACATTGTTACAAACTATGGAGTCATACTCCTCCACCTTAACATCGACCCAAATCGGTTGCTATACTACTTCCTCAAAGGAAGATGGCTCAGTCTCAACACATTCCCCAGTAAGGGCCATGTATCCAGTGTACCTCTTAGGTGACCTCTTCTGTCTACGTTGAGAAGATGGTGCTCCCACATTCTCTCTCGCATGCTCCAACAATCTGTCAGCTTCTCTTGTGCGCTTCTACCCATATCTGGAATACTCTGCTTGAGTGGATGTCTCCACTCCTAGAACCTCTGCATGTGGCTGGTCCGCATCAGTTTGAGGCTCCTCCTCCTTAGGAACCAATAGTTCCTCCATAGTCTGTAGTTGGAGCTCCCTCTTAAGGGAAACTTGCATGGCCTTCTGCTCATCAAAATTGAGATCTCTGCGAACCACTATCTTCCG
>APFE031512927.1:0-11895 GCA_000404065.3 Pinus taeda
ACACCTTTATCTTCTTCTCTATTTGGTTTTCCACCAGAGCCTTAAATTCTTTAAACCTATCAAAGACTTCAGATTTATTCTTGAGGAAATATATCCATGTATTCCTTAAGAAGTCATCTATAAATGATACATAGCACATAGACTTACCTATCGATGGAACCGACACAGGTTCAAACACATCACTGTGCACAAACTCAAATACCTGTTTCACCCTCTTACCACTAGAGGGAAAACTCACCCGATTCTGCTTCCCATATACACAATTTTCAAAGAAATCAAAATCCATAAAGATATTAGACATACCTTCTACCATACCTTTACCATGAAGTATTGGAAGGTCCTTCTATCCAATATGTCCAAGCCTTTGATGCCATAGTATGGCCTTTTCTCCAGAGACCACTAGGTTTCCTGCTCCACTTTCAGGAATCACAGAACTATTGCACCCATCAATAACAATGCTACCTTGCAGCTTGTACAGATTTCCAATCTGAACTCCCTTCATCAATATCAGTTCTCCCCAAACCATCTTACAAGTATCTTTCTCGAACATTTTTTTTACACCTACATCATCCAATTTTCTTACATAAATCAGATTTTTGGCTAATGCATGAATATGCGAAACAACCGAAATGTTATAAGCCTTCCACCTTGCAACTTCAACTTGACTTCTCCACGACCAATGATTCTAGCCTTCCTATCATCCCCTAAGAAGACATAACCACCATCATATTTCTCATACTCACAAAACCACTCTCTATGGGGAGTGAAGTGAAAGGATGCACCTGAGTCAATCAACCATGCCTCATTATCTACATGTGTACTTGAAGAAGAATCCAAGTACACATCTCCATGTTTATTTGAGGTTCTTTTTGCCTCTACAGAAGGAGAATCATCAGATCCCTTTCCTTTCTTAAGAAATTTAGATTTACAGTCCCTTTTGTAGTGCCCTTCCTCTCCACATTTCCAGCACACCTTTATAGGTTTTCCTGGAGATTTAGATCTCCGACTCGAGGACTTATTTTTGTTTCCATTTCACGATAGTCCTCATATAGACAAGCCATCACCATTCTGGATCTCCATATTTTTCTGTATCATCTCCTCTGTCAGTAAGGATGGGACTATTTCATCAAACTGCAAGGTAGTTGCATTGCTACTTATTGCAACAACCAGACTATCCCATGAATTTGGTAGAGATCACAAAAAACTAATGCACTTATCTTCATCTAAAATTTTAATATCAAGAGATAATAACTAGCCTACCACAGTATTAAATGCGTTCAGATGCTCTGTCACCAAGTCTTCATCTTTCATCCTCAAGTTGTACAGCTTTTTCCGTAGGAACAGTTTATTCACCAGAGACTTAGATAGGTACAAAGTCCCTAACTTGTCCCACAAAGCCTTCGTCGTAGCTTCCCCTGATACATTTAGCAATATTGAATCTGAGACACACAACCATATTGTGCTTTTTGCCTTCCAATCCAACTTCTTCCAGTCTTCATCAGACATTACCGTTGGTTTAGTACCTGGATCTACTGCAATCCACTGATCTTTATCCACAAACAGATCCTTCACCTTGAGTTTCCACAACTCAAAACTTTGACCATTAAATTTCTTGATCTTTATCTTTCCACTGCTCGCCATCTTCTTTCACCACAATAATCGATCTCGCAGATCTGACATTGAACAGGGTCTACCATAGGCCTGAGCAAAACCCCTCAGCAACAAAGGTGTCCCCTTGAAGCCAAAACAACTCTGATACAAATTGTAGGTTTTAATCCCATGCATAAATTACCTGCATACAAAATCCAAAAACAAAAAATAAACAATGGTGAGAGCATAACACATAAAACAAATATACATAGAAATTTCCCCTGGATCCCAAAACCGGGACTGCCAGATTCATTTTTCATTATGTTCCTTTCAATGTTACAATACATATATATACATGCCCAAGCATCAATAAACCATAATCCATTAACCCTGGATTATATCATAACCATAGTTCCTTTGACCGAATCTACAAAATACAATGGACCAAAAACTATCGCGCCCAAAACCATGTGGGAAATTCATGCACAAAACCATAGGCAGGTCTGCCCACCTAATATAGGGTCCAAAATAATATTAGCACTGGTTGTGGAAATAATATAACACAACCCAACATAGAGAAGGCTTTGGAGTATTGTGACAAGCCTTGGCTTCTCCATAGCATAGAGCAAGTATACTTCTTTGGTGGAGTGGGTGTTCTTGACTGTAATGTTCCACTATTGGAGCTAGTGGTTGTCAATGGTGTATGTATGGATGGAACTTTCACTTATAATAATAATAATAACAGAGCGAACATGCTTTCATGCATATGTTGTTATTGTAGTTAGACTATTCTAGTTTCATTAGCAATGTATGTTGTTTAACTTATGCATTTTCTTATGAACTACTTTGTATGCAATTGTATGAATCTTGTTGAATGAGTGTTGTTGGATTAGCTCATCACTTTAATTTGTGGACTATTCTGCATTTTAGCTTGTGATGTGATTATGCTCATGTGTTCCTTTTAGGGAGCGTACTATTACAAGCTTCTAAGGGGCACACTTCCTTTTCCCCTCCATGTGTTAGAACCCCCATGCATCTCACTTGACTCATCGCAAGGTCACAAACTTGCTTCAAACCAAAGTTATCATACTTATCTTTGCACGCTATCATGGACAAGGCATTACATTAACACCCACTCTTGGGACTCTTACTCCAAACAGTCTGAGCTCTAGTTGGGACTTCTTACCAGGGAGATCCCACTAAAGTTGGCGGGTCTACCATCGTCAACATTTATGGTGCTAGAATGGGGGCCAGATGACAAGATGACCCCCTAAAGGTTGTTTTGAATTTATGCACATCATTCATGAATTATTTCCTAATAAAAACCCTGACATGTTTTTCTCACGCTGTTGATTTCAATGTGTCGGTGGATGTTATAGATGACTTTTCTAAATACAAATTCAATGGTGATAATGGAAAACCCCTATTGAGGCACACAATTTTCTTTGGTGGCTTTTGTGACAGACATGATGTCCCCTAGGATGAAATCAACGGTGGGTTGTTCACTTTTACATTAGAAGGGCGTGTTAATCAATGGTGTCACTCATTACCTGGAACCTCTATACACTCTTACTATCACACGCTTAAATAATTATTTTGTGCTTTCATTTTCTATTGTCTTAAAGCACTCAATTGGAAAAATTTAAAATTGTGAAAAACACCTGACAAATCTCTTGATCACTTTCACGATCATTTCCTTCATTATTGTTATGAATTTCCTAAAGATGAAGTTGACTAGAAATTTATGGAGGGAAGATTTCAATATCTTGTTTACATTTATGAGAATCGACATGAGATACAAACTTCCAACTCTCTCCAAACATACCTTAGTGTTATAGCTTCAGAATCTCAGGCGGAGGAAGTTGTTGTCCCAAGTGACCCTTCGTCCCCTTCTCATCAAGCAACTCTAGTTCCGCAGTTCAAGGTGTGAGAAGTTTTGAACCCACCTATCGATCTATCATAACCTTCTCCTACCCCACCTCCTTTGGATTTCTCTGCATATTTGGTATCCTCCACTTAGCTTTCATCCTCTGGTTCACTTGATCCTTTGGAATTTGGTGTGTTTTATTCATCTATTTCAGATTCCACACATGATGTTCATGAGGATCAAGTTGTGGAAAAAATTGTTGTTGAACAACCAACCTACGCTATTATTTTTGATGAATATGTGTGGGAGTCTGAATAAGAATCTATGGTGAAGGATGACCTCCTTCTGTCCACACCTCATCCGCTTTATCTTGACATATTCCATGGTTCCACCATTTCTGTACCATCTTGTGAAAACTCATCTATAGATGTTTCCACTTCTGATAATTCAGATAACACGTTGGATGTGAGTATTTCATTAGATTGTAGAGAGGACAAATATTTCTTCCCGGATCCACCCAATCTCTCATCTTACATTTCCAAAAACATAGAGGGTGAAAATTCTTGTTTTTCATTGCCCCATGATTAGTCAGATCAAGAGGATGTCGTTGTTCATCTTTAATTTCCTAATTATGGCTATCGTGATCCTTTTTCTCCCTCATCTGATCATGATTCTAATTCACCTATTGTTGATCTTTCTAAGCCACCGGTCTTTGATGATCTATCTTCTGATGAATTGGAGATCCCTCAAGCTGTTGAGGCACTTCATCCCGAGTTGATGGTTATGTCAGGTTCTCATATCCTTGAGGTTAGTTCCACTTCTGATCAGAAATTTGTTGAATCTCTTAGGCTCCTCATCACTCTCCTATTTGCATTGAAGATCAATGTGTTTCATAGTTTTCGCATCCTCCACCAGAATCACACGATCCTATTTCTCATGCACTAGTGAGTCATATTTGGCAAGCACTATTGCAAAGCGAAAATATTATTCTTTCTTCATGTTTTCTCATTTCTCATGTTCGAAGAGGTGTACATGCCTATTTTCCATATGCAATGTGACAGGACACCATAATACATTTACAAAGTGCTTTTCATGTGCTTTCAAGATTTATTTTTTTGTGGACGCATGCAAGATTCGAACGTTCTAGTTTGCATTGTTTTATCTTTCTTGTTTGTTGGTATGCTTGAATATCTTTCTTTTCAATCATGTTTCTGCTTACATGGGTCAGCCAAAACGTCAGTGGATGCATTGGAAATATCACTTCATGCGAGTTGGCCCATGCTCTGCTTAGATTAGGAGTAGGAGTAGTGTTTGCTTTCTTGTTTTGTTTTTAGATTTGCTTACTTTGTTTTTCTTTTCTCTGGCCTTTGGCTTCTTTCCTTGCCTTGGCTTCTTTTGCCCCCATAGGTTAGTTTCCACATGAAATCATGTTTGGCTTCTTGAGACAAGCAGGGTGAAATCCTTGAGGAGCTTGTACAACTATCAACACTTGGCTATCTATCTAATCCCTCCCTTTATGTGAATCTTTCATTTATTTTAGTTGATGATACCCTCATGGAAAATACATTCCTTTCATATAGAATCATTTTGAAATCATGATGCTTGCACTCTTAACTAGTACTGCCTACTCTAATCAGCTTTCTATATTTTCTTAACCCTTGTCAACTCAGTCAACTACAGTAAGGAGAGGGGGAAAGTCTTAACAATTATGTTAGAGGTATATATGAACGTTCTTCTCTGAAGGGACAACCTCTTCTCCTCTCAAGAAATTGGGATCCCTCTTTCGCCTCGTGAAATAAATAAGTTCTTATGCATAGTTCTTGAAAAATAATGAAAGAAAAAAATAAAATAAGGGCGAAAGAAGAGAAAGGTTTCTTGCACAGAAAGCTGAAGCAAGTAACTCCATCGAGGTACTATCTAGGCTCGCTGGAAGCGGAGCAATGGTTGTGTTCTTGAAGTGACTCTGTTGGGGTACTGTCCAGGCCTATTGGTAGCGTAGCAACACCAAAGATGAAACTAAAATTCTAACAATTTATATTACCTGTGCATTTATATACCCCTCGTCCCTAATCAAAACAAACAAGTTTGACTTGGCTTGGTCTGTGTGTTTCCAATAATGAGAATGGTAGGGACTACATCTTTAACTAAAGCTAGTGAATAAGTTGTGACAGTCAAAGAATCGAACAATACTTCTGGAAGAGTTAGAATAACTTTACATGAGACAAGGTCCATATAGAGAGCTGGAGTTCTACGAGTGCACTGCCAATGTTGTAGTGGCTACAACCACTCTCCAAAATTTTTCCTATGCTTCATTTTGGAACCTCCCTTTTAAATTACAGTAACTCATCTTGCATTGAACCAGGTACTTATGCTTTGATTGAGCCTCATCTTTGCATCATGGCTTGTGTTTACTTACTTGACTTAATGGATGACCCACAAGCTGAACCCTTGACTTAGTTTCACCCAATTCCGGGCTTGCCTTAGAGAACTGCACAAGCCTTGAGGGCAACTAGCCTTTCTCTCTAGAATTGAGTAGTCGAAGCTGATAGTGAGCCTTCAGCTCCAAAATTGCACAAACCCAGTTTATAGACAACCTTAAAATGGGAAATTGCACAAATATAGAGAGGTGTCCCAAAGCCACTCAGCCCAGAAATTGCATAGAAGCCTCTTGCTCAGAAGCTACTTAGCGCATGAGCCAGTGAGTTGCCCATTCCTTCCCAGAATTGTGTAATACCTCCAGTAAATGCATGGCTACTGTTGAAGAAAAATAAAAAATGAAAAGCATCCCTAGAAAATAGGGATCTATTTTTAGCAGCCTAGAGGAGACACTTGAGTTATTTTGGAAACTGCCGCCAAGTTTCACTTTTTCCTTGATTTTTGGCCTTCACGTCATAAACCCCAAATTGGCTAAATCTATTTAATCAATGTAGCTAGAGATTATTTTCACATTCGATCTTGGAACTGTGGCATTCCAGAGAAGATCAAGAAACATTCAATGTGATCATTGTTGCTTTTCTGGGTAAGTCTTGCTTTTTTAGTCTTTTATCGATTTTTCTGTCGCTTTTGCTTTTTTAGCTTGTGAGAGTGTTGTTTCACTTGTTTTATTGAATGAATGCTGGTGTTTTAACTTGTAAAAGTGTTATTTTAAGTTTTTCATTTCCTTTTCCGAGTGTCGCATGCATTACCCAGTTTTTGCACTAACAGTCGTCGTTATAGGAACTCTCTCCACATGCATCATCTTCCTTTAGTTTGATTGATTCATGCACTTTTTTGACTAGCATGCATCATCACTCGATTAGATCTGCATCCAACATCTCACCATCCTTCTTATGTGCTCATTTTCAAACTCCTCTTAGGAAGATTTGGGATTCCCTTGCTAGGATATCGCCTTCCCTTGCATGCGCTACACATTGTTGGAGATAAAGGCCCAACCTTGGCTTCTAGAATTGTGCAGACGTAGCCTATGATTGGATCCAACTACACACTATGCAGTTCAAGGATCTAGTCTCCTAGTCTTGGCCACTGAGACTACGCAATGCGCAGTCTCTCCTGGCCTGTGCCTAGACTAGACTGTGGATTGTGCAGTTCCAGTCAACAAGTCTCCCTCACTAACTACTAGGACTATGTAATGCGCAATTCCAACAGGCATCAAGTCACCTCTGTGAACCAATATTGTGTAATCCCTTCCACCATTTTCCTAGTTTTTTGTTTGATCTGGTCTTGAAGTGCTTTTGGTTTTAAGACAACATTTGCATGCCATGAGTGTCCTCTTTATCTCCAAGTACAATATTTGCTGAGCATCTCTCTAGCAGTTACTGTTAACATGGATTCCAAGAGAGTTGCATCAAAGGAAACTATCGAGAGTAGTATTGGGGAAGCAGTTGAGCAGGTGTTAGTTAACTTGCCAGTTTATGTAGACACTGGGTTGTTCATTGAGAAGGGCATGAAGTTAACATGACAACAAATTAAGGATACCTTTGTAGAGGATTTCAAGGAGGACTTAGAGGACTGACAATTTTATATCAGTATCTAGTGGTCAGAATTTTACAAGGTTGCATGCAGGTACCTCGCCTTCCCATATGCATACATTATAAGATGGGCTGTCTCACACACAAATCTAGTAACTATGACATTCCGAAGTGGCAGTGGGATAGAGCTTCCCACTTTCATGGGGCAAAACTATCATCAGACGTATCATCTACCTTAGTCAGCAAGGCACATGGACACACTTTTCTATGCCACCCACAGCTAGGTGAACATGCGAGATATATTCAAGCGATGGGTGAAAGAGCCAGCAAAGTTCAGACAAACATCCAATCATGTTTACAAGACAAAATCTCTCAAGAAGGCCTATGAGTTCTTTATCATCTTTGCATGCTGAATATATGGTCAACAGAGCACAAAGACCTTTCTTGAAGGTTAGGTAGTTGTATTGGACCAATTGGTGAATGATGGAAGACCATTCAATTGGTGAGACTTGTTGGCTTATCAGTTGAAAGTCTATGTTGCCAACGCCTAGAATCCACCCAAGGATGAGAAAGCGAGATTCTACATGTATGAATACTTATTGGATGTAATCTGTGCCCAACACCAGTTTCCTGGCATGAGATGGAAGTGGACACTGAAAGAGACCGTTGTCAATATTTATTGCAAGTTTCTTTCTGACTACAACTACCGAGGGGTAATGGTGAGGCTGATTGACCATTTCATCATCTTGTTGCACAAGATGATGTTTTAGCATGATCCACATTTCATGTCCCAAGAATCAATGGAGGCGATACTTAAAATTGAAAATTGGTATGCCTCACCCGGTGGCACCTTCATCAAAGTGTTTAGCAGAGAGAATCCTCTGCGTGTTCTACCAAGGTATACCATTGACAATCTAGTCATGCAAGAGGTCTCATATCACCTCTCCACAAGGTTATCATCAAGATTGTGTTAGGTCCCTATACTACTAGTGTAACCCATTATTGTTATTAGTGAAACCCCCTTATTGTATTATTTTGCCCATATAGTCCCCATGTTGTTATTATTATGCCCCATAGAAGCCCACTATTTTTATTTTTGTGCCCCTACAATATTATTGTTATGTAGGCTCTGATTGTATTGGGACCCCTTAGACTCCTATATATAGAAAGGAGGTATTTTCATTTGTATCATCCAAGAATTGTTCATTTGCGTAATGTAAAGGAGGATTCCCCCTTGAAAAGGTTGATTTTGAAGTCATTGATCTATCTTTCTTATCTTTTTGTGAGCTGGTTTCATAACATTTGGCATGAGAGCTTTGGATTCTAGGGTTTGACTGTTCCAAATAGGTCATCATGGAATTTCCGATATAAATTTTTCTCTATGAAGTTTCAGAAGTTAAAATAAAAACCCATTTGAGCCGACATAGTAAACCTCGAGTCTGAATTTCAGATCTTGTATCGCTATATTTTCGGAGATATGATCTGAGGCCGTTAGGGTTTTTGCAAGCTCCATAATTCCATTGCAAATAGGTCATCGTGACATTTTCACTAAATTTTGTTTCTACGAAGGTTCATACTCTGAAACTAAAACCCATTGGACCCAAAATTTTGATGAAGCTTGGGCCCGACTTTTAGATCTTGTTGCACTATATTTTCAGAGATATGGTCCAATACATTTAGGTTTTTTGGAGGCTCACGAATTGCATCCCAAATAGGAGACCTAGGGAAAATCATCGTAACTTTCTCTCTGAGCATTAGATTGAAATTTCGTAAAAGGTTACAAAAGTTTTTTTTGTATTTGTTTCAGGTCCTAAGGTCGAAACTTGGATACGTGACACTTCGTACAAGTTCGCTCTATTGAACTAGTCTATAATAAGGTCAACATGGGAGATTTAACATAACTGTTCCTTGGAGAATCCAATATTGATTAGACTTTTTGGGTTGGAAAGAGAACTCAGAGGGCTACCGTAAGATGCAATTTCAGACCTTGGAGATCTGAAATTATAGAGATACATCAGATTCAATATCGATCTCCTACAAAGTGAAAAAAAGGTGTGTAGTTTTTTTAAAGTTTTGCATTAGTTTGGTTGAAAAATTAGTTTGAAGGAATTCAAAGGGCGTGGAAGCTAAGATGGATGGTATAGAAGAAAAATGTAAAGGAAACAAGGAAGATTTGAAGACATATTTGACAAATTTTTTACAAGAAATGTTTACTAATGGCGAAAGGGCAGTAAAGGAAACTCATGATGAGAATAAAAGAAATGTTAATCATGATTTATAGACTCTAACATTGGATTGAAGACCCATCATGTTCCAAAGATCGATATGAGGAATTTTGTCGGAAAGGATCCCATAACATGGATATTACAGATGGAGCAATATTTCGATCTCCATAATGTGCAAAACACACAAAAAATACGCATTGCAACTTTATATTTGGAACCAAATCAGTTGGTATGGTATTGATGGCTTTGCTCTCATAAACAATTTGTCACCTGGGAAAGTTTTACGGAAGAAATGATAGCACATTATGAGGATACAAAAAGCAACAACTTTTTTAGCCAATTGATAAATCTCAAACAAAAGGATTCAATGATGGAGCTCATTGACGACTTCCAAAAATTGAATATAAGGGTTGAAGATATTCCAGATGAGAATAGGATTGATGTGTTCATAGGGATTTTAAAGGATAACATCCAACATGAGGTTCACCTTTGGGAACCTGATTCATTGGAGAAGACATTGAGGTTGCCAAGAAAAATGGAAAGTAAAATTATGGCAACAAGGAAGCCTACCATTCACAACTATAAATATGGAAGTTTTGTTTCTCCTAGCCTTTCACCACCTACAAGGATGACACCACAACAATTGGAAGAAAAAAGAGCAAAATGGCTTTGTTACAATTGTGATAGAAAATACACTAAAGGTCATAAGTGTGCCGAGAAGAAATTAATTTACATAGATGGGGAAGAAGAGAAAGAAAAGGAACAAGAAACGTCCAAAGAAGAGGATATACACCAGGAACCAATCCTAGAGAAAGAAGAAATGAATCTGACCATATCTTGTAATGCATTGATAGGAATTACCACTCCTCAAACTGTCAAGATATAAGGGCATATCAAGAAGAAAAAGGTAATAGTCTTGATTGATTTGAGTAGTACCCATAATTTTATTCATTGTAAGATAGCCAAGGAATTGGATTGTTTCCTATATCCAACACCAATGTGTCAAGTAATGGTTGCAAATGGAGGAACCATAAATTGCTATGGAAAGTGCCATAATATCAAGCTATCTATGGGAGAATATGGTTTGAATAGTCCAATGCTTTCCATTCCAATGGGAGGTGCAGATGTTACTAGGATTCCAATGGCTACAATCTTTGGGTACAATAGCTTTTAATTTTTAAGAACTTTTCTTGAATTTTTTTTGGGAAGGAAAGGAAATTAAATTAATGGGTATTGAAAGGAAGCCATGAAAGATAATCAGCTCTAATAGCATGACAAATCTTCTAAAGAAATAACAACGGGGCATAATTGCACAATTATGTTCACTAGAGGTTACCACATCGAAATAATCTATTTCAACAGATCTCCAAAACTTTTTGGACAATCATTCCAAGGTATTTGAGACTCCCAAAGGTCTCCCAGCTATTCATTTGATTCCAGGAAGTGTTCCCCCAAACATCAGACCATACAGATATCCATATGCCCAAAAGAGTGAAATTGAATGTATGGTTGCAGAAATACTAGAGGTTGGTATAATTCAACCTAGTCAAAGTTCTTTCTCTACTCCAACAGTATTAGTACACAAGAACGATGGATCATGGTGCATTTTTCTGGATTATAGGTATCTCGACAAGCTTACTATTAAAGATAAATTTCCCATTCCTATCATTGATGAATTATTGGATGAACTACATGGAGCAATTTACTTCACCAAGTTGGATCTTCGTTTAGGATATCATCAAATCAGAATGAAGACTCAAGACATTCCAAAAACATCATTTAGAACTCATGACGGTCATTATGAATTTTTGTTCATGCCTTTTGGCCTTAGCAATGCACCTTATACATTTCAAGGTTTGATGAATTCCATTTTCAAACTCTTCCTTAGAAAATTTGTGTTAGGATTTTTTGATGATATACTAATCTACAAAAAGTATTAGAAGGATCATGTTCGACATGTTGACAGGGTGCTCAAACTATTGAAGGAGAAAGAATTATATGCGAAAAGCTCCAAATGTGTCTGTAGAGTACAAGAGGTGGAATATTTGGGTACTCAATTAGCTCATAGCTCATCTTATCATCCTTAATCTAATAGGAAAACTAAGAGAGTGAACAAATGTTTGGAAGGATATCTTCGTTGCTTTGTTTATGATAGACAGACAGAATGGGTCAAGTGGTTGCCTCTAACTGAATGGTGTATAAAGCTTCCTTCCGTACAACATCAAAAATGACCCCATTTATGGCA
>APFE031512937.1:0-13432 GCA_000404065.3 Pinus taeda
AGAAGCAGAGGCGGAGGTGGTGGAGGAGTTGGAGGCATAGGAAGAATAGGTAGTGGAGGAGGATGAGGAGGAAGCGAAGGAGGAGGACGTGTTGGTCGAGGAGGTGGAGGTGGAGGTGGAGGTTGAGGAGGACGACTACGAGTAAGAGGAGGCAAGGAGGATGTGGAGGAGCAGGTGGAGGTCTTGGTGGAGGAACGGGAGGTGCTGGAAGAGTAGGTGATAGAGGAGGATGTGGAGGAGGAGGAGGTGGTCAAGGAGGTGGAAGTAGAGGAGGAGGAGGAGGAGGAGTTGGAGGTCGAGGTGGTGTATGTGGAGTAGGGGGTGGAGGTTGAGGTGGAGGTGCAGATGGTGGTGGAGGAGGAGGTGTTGGAGGTGTTGGTGGTGGAGTTGGAGGTGGAGATGGAGATGGAGGAGTGGGTGGAGGTGGAGGTGGAGGAGGAGGAGGAGGAGGAAATGCTTCAGCTGAGTCAACTGAGTGCTAGATCAAGGAAATTCTCATTCTCATTATGATATCGGAAAATTACACAACAATGTCTTCCACAAGTCTCAAACTTGAAAATGCCTATTGCTTTTACATCAAAACTCTAAATCCCAATGAGGCTCTAGGCCTCTTTATTTATACAACTGAAGTCTCGACCAACTTCCTTAAAGCTAGGGAGTCTCGGCTCCCAAAATCAATATGAATTGGTTCTTTCACTATCACTGGCTTGGCTGCCTTTTGATCTTCAAGACTCGACTATTTGCAACCCCAAGCTAGTGTGGTTTGATGGAGGAATATTCAAATGAGTGAGGATTAAATGAGGAGGATCTATGCCCTACAATATCTCCTCCTTGTCTGATTCGAATTTTTGCGGTTAATTAGCCAAAATTGCCATGATTTTCTCTCAAAAACATTAGTCGACTAGACATAATTCTCACTTTTACTCATCTCATTAAGCAAAATATAATCAAAATGTGTACGGAATTCTGAGAAGAGTTTATTTAAATAATCTTGGAGGTGTATGATGGTCCATAGAGTTACCTAATGATGAGGCTCGTCACCACCTAATAGATGAAAATGGTCATCCTTAATATTACAAGATAGGACTTGTACATCACATTCGAGTGCCAACACTTGAGCAAGTTAATTCCACATAAGCCATTTTCCTCTTCTAAGGGTGATGTAGGGCACTTTTCGGTCATGAATATACCTTTGATGGCTTGTACATGATAATATGGAGCACTCATTAGCCCTTACCTCACATCTTGATGCCTTTTTGAGCTCATTTGAAAATTTAACTAAATATATGTGTGCATTTAGCGTAATTAAAATGAAAAAATACTATTGACTTTGTTATAATTATTTGTTTTATTTAAACTATTTAAATAAATCGAAAAAAAAGTTGCAATTAAATAAAATTTTATGTTTAAAAGGTATAAAATTATGATGGATTTAAATGTAAAACAATAAAAATACCTAAAATATTAGATATGATATTAAAATAGTTTTTTCTTGTTTCATAAATTTAGTTTAAAAAAGAAAATTAAATTCATGTTATATAAATTTAATAATTTAAAATTCGATTTTTTTGGTTTATGATTAAATTCTGAATAAGATAAGGTTAAAAATGATCTCAAATATAATTATTAAAATAAATATTTTTTTGTCATATTAAAAAAAAATTATTATTGAATTGAGAAGTAAATGTAAATCTATATGCAGCATATAATAAATTATTATATTGAAGAAGAATAATATCCACAATCAATAAGGTATAAATAAATTGCAAATTTATATGGAGAGTATAATCACTTATTCAATTGACATGTTACTATCATGCACATCTAAATGATATTATTATAAATCACTTGGAAAACTATGGGTGAGACACTATTTTCCTGAGGAATGGACCAAGACATGGAATATAATAATTCTTTTCTCATAAATGTTATAATATATTATTGTATTATAAGTGTTGTGGAATAATCCAATATTACTACTTCTATGATGTGAATTGCAACATTTTCATAAATTATTTAAAGTAACAAAAAGTGATACCAGAAGACAAAAATTAGTAGCCATAAAATTCATATAAAATACTAAACAACATTGAGGGTAAAAAAAATCGAATAAAGTATTGCAAAATGTGACAAAATAAAGTACTACAGAGTGTCGTAAATGATATTCAAATACACTTTGTCATTCTTTAATCACTAAAGGCTCCAACTATTTATACTTTTATCAAAACATCCAAAATGTAACTCCAACAAGGAGCAACATAAGATTTTGAATGGAAATATATGATGAGATGACATGTGAAACAGATGAATCTAACCACCTTTTTAAAGCTATGGTTATAACCCAATCTGGAAATTTACCCTTCATATTTTTTTCGATCAAATAGATTCTATTAGTTATTTGAAATACAAAACAATTTTTTTGAGATATGCTTCTCCCCGACCTCATTCAACCAAATTTATTAACTAGGAGAAAGCTACAAAAGGTGATACTAAAGTGCCAAAATTTATATTGTGTCCATAAAACAAATGCACAAAGCATCCAAACCACACATATAACACATATGAAAAGAAATTCCATCAAATTTGATCATGGGGTTCCAGTTCAAATAAAGAATTAAAAATGTTTGAGGGTCTAGGGGCCCCATAAAGATGAATCTCTAGGTGGTTAATTTGAACGTCAATATGATGTAGTCACATATTAGTCAATATTAGTCTTGTCCAGAATTTTTTGTTTATTATGTTTTTAGTCAATCATGAATGTTATCACCTCATTTGAGTCATCATATCTCTACTTCATGAGCTCCACCAGCAATGCGGGAAGACTCTGCAATTTCCTATATAAACATTATAAAGATGGTGGTGCTTCCACATGGCTAGGTGATGAAACATATTCCTGGACCAATTCACCCTCATAAATAACCTCAACACCCCCATCACCCTCCACTTCTCCTACTCACCTACAATGGCCAACGAGGACTTTGTGAGGTCACCCACCTCACATGAAATGCCCCGTTCATCTAAGAATTCCACTATATAGTCCAAAACAGAAAGAACAATTTAATTCAACCACTAAAATATTGTAGCTTGGTAATCAAATCCCGCTTCAAAGCTCAACAAGATAAATGTTGTAAGAAATTACATATTCTTCCACAATTATCACTAAATAAGCACCCCCATGATTACAATATTTCCTCTTGAGTAGAGTACCCCAAGAAACCAAGGAAAGAGGCAGTGAGCCCGAGACCTCAAACTACATCTCTCAACCCCAAGAAAATTTGGTGATAGATACGTGCAACAAATACCACTAAAGGTGAATCATGACAGGGACCATGAAAAATTCTTGAAAGCATAAAGATGAGGAAACCCAAAAAGAACAGATGACTACCACATCAAAAATTCCATTTACAAAGGAACTCTTAAGGCCTAGAGGCAGAGCCATATTTCTTACGAAACAAGGAATATAATAAAACCACCCCAATTTAACTCCTACATCAAGAAAATTTAGTAGTTCTCTTGTCTGCACCACGTCTCACCATCCAAAGGATAGTTGACCACCATTCAGCTCAATGAGGTAAAAAACTGTGCAAGTTAGGACACCATAGTGGCCAAAGCACAAGCCCCTCCAGCTCGTATTATCCTTTCACTCTAAAGAAACCACTCGAATCAGCATGTATAGGTTAGCGGTCTATGCATAGTTAACATTTCCCTACCACATTCCCAAACTCCCGTATCTAGAAAAATCAGCTTTTGAAAAAAACAATCATTCAGGCAATAATCTCATTTACATGTCTCTAGAATCTTTTGGGTGTCTTATGCAACTTGCCTGTGGCCCCTGCCCCCATTGATCCACCATGTTTGGCCACACTCATCAAGGTAAACTTTAACCTTCATGTTATCTTAACTTTATAATATATATATAGATATATAGATATATATAATTTAATTAATCACATGTTAATTATTTTTCATTTAAGTTTATTAACTTACCAAAATGTTTGAAATAATTACTTGTAAATTAATATTCTAAGTTAATTCTTTCAATACATCACCTCCAAACTAAATGAAAAAAGAACTGGATATCTCTTTCATTTTTAGCCACGTACCACTAAAATGTTTTAATCATAATATTTTTTTTCGTTCACCAATATAATATATAGATAGTTGAAATTTGGATATCTATCTACACTACTAAGACATAGACACATAGACACAAACATTCGTGCCATATGTCAACTCCAAGATAAATAAGGAAAAAATTACACATCACCTTCATTTTGACATAGACAACGTTAAAACTTTTGAATCATTTGTTATAATTTTTTCAATTCTTTTATATACAAAATACATACTTGCCAATATTGCCTTTTTGTTAATGTATTTTAAATTCTAATTCATATCAAATATTTAGAGAATTATACATCTTTGTGTTGTCATTGAATTAGAAAGAACAAATTAATTAAATGAGAAATATCCTTCACTTTATTTATTTATTATTTAGACTCAATTTCTTCTTCCCATCAATATTTTCTAAATGTTTGGTATGAAATTTCATTAAGTATTAAAGAAATTTAACGTCTCCTTGATATTACTGAGTGGAAAAAAAAAGTTAACAAAGGAAAAAATATTTTAAATTCAATTTTTTTCTCTTTATAATATAAATGTTATGTTGGTATAAAGTTCCCCCAAATTTGGGTGGAAATTTATGGTTTTCTTGAATGAATTTATCATCACCATGCATTCACACGGAAAATGGCTCTCATCCAACTTTAATATGTCGAGTCAGTATGCTAATCCATCAATTTTCATGATGTCTAATCCACTGCTCCATATCCTCTGTAAAATCTCTTTGTACTTAACTTTAATGCCTCATTCACTTACTTGGCGATGGAAAATATAATGTCTGTCTAAATATTTCTTATTTCTTTTGTCACCCAACTCATTGATGATTCATCACTCAGCCTATCATACTCTTATTTCCTTTCAGAAGAAAAGCTACAATTCCCTCGTGATTCTAAATTCCTCCTCCTCATTCTCCCACCTACTACTATGGTTCAGGAGAGTCGATGTGTAAGTAATGGAGGTGATAGATGTGGTCGTGAGCGTCATCCCCATGTTGTAGATTTTGATGAAGAAATCTAATGTCTTCATTCGAAATATTCATGAAAGCATACCACACAATGTATCCTCCATGGAAGCTGATGAATTAAGGAATCTAGGTGGTGGGTATTGGGCCTCAAAAGTTTACTAGCCAGACAGCTATGGAAGCAACAATAATTAAAATAAGCTTCCATAAAGAAGGTTGTTAATTCTAATGAATTCATAGTCTCCACGAACCTCTATAGGACCTTATCCACTCCTTTGACATCTCCTTCTCTCCTATCCCATTCTCCCATTCCCGCACTAGCTCCCAAGATGGCATAGACTCCCTTTCAATCTCACCCGCCTCACATAGGCCCTTCCCCTTCGATCATGATTGATGTTTCTGGATTTAAGACACCTGTGGTTTATATCTTTTGACTTATTCACTGCAGAATCCATAGTAAAAAACATTTTTCATTAATGTTTCAAATCCCAACTAGGATACATCATCGGGACTTCTTGAATGCTTGATAGTAGAAGAGCTTAATTGAGGGATTAAATAGTAATGAGTAGAGTAGAATTTGGTTTTGGGATGAGATGAATGTTGGCCTTGTTTCAATAATATTAATTTTTGATGAGTTATTTAATTGATTTTAAATTATTATAAATTATTATTATGTTAATTATTATTATCATTAAGTTTAATTAATTATTTTTAATATTATTAATAATTAATTAATTTTAATTTTAATATAATAATATCATTCCTCCATTTGCATAAATTAATCATAGACTACATAACAAATTTAATAGCAAGGCATTTTTTCAACTAAGCATTTCTATAATTCGGGCAGAAATTAAGAGGGTTAGGCCTTCTTTGGATAATCTTGGATCCTTAGCGTTCTCGGCACACCTAAAACTAGCAAGAAACATCAAAAAAGATCTCTAGTCTGTTATTGATGCCAGGGCTACTCTGAAAGCCATTAATGAAGGACACATTGCTTAGAAAAGATAATACAAGAAATTGTCCAATTTATTTAAATGTGAAAAACTAAACAATGCCATTGAAAATTCGACAAACCCAGAAGGATCAGGCTCCATGAGAATAAAAGCAGATGAGAACATTCTAAGTCGTTGTTCTTCATCATCAAACAGAGTGAAAGTTAGAACAATGGATTTGGATAAAGGTACTGTGCATAACAAGGAAATTCATGCCAGGAAGACGCATAACGCAAGCAGCTTTGATCAAGTTTTAATGCTCCTTGCATACAAGACTCAAGGAACATGGAGCTGATATTAGGAATGAAAGGTCTCGTACCTCAGCCTTGGCAGAACACTCCTAAAAAGCAAAGCACCATGTCTGTTTGGAAAGCGCCTCAATTGTTACAAGGGAAGAACAACATCATAGATGAAAGATTAGAGAAGCTCTTGAAATTATGAAACAGCCGCATAATCTAAACAGAGACAATGGTATGGAGATTAGTGGAAGTTGGCTTCCCTAATCGGAGAAATTAAGGTGAATAGTACATCTTAAGCCTAACATTTAGTGGTAGATTTTCCTCTCCCTTTCTAATATTTGGTAGTTAATAGCATTGCTATAATAATTTAATTATGATAATAATAATAATAACTAGTACTTAATTACAATATTTACATTAGTAATTATGATAATAGTTATTACCTTATCATTAACTATTATTATAAATCATTATTATGATGTATTAATTAAAAGATATTAATAAATCTATTAATTAGTTAAACTATTCATAAAAATAAAATATATTAATTATTTAAGCTATTTATTTATAAAGATTAAACACTTGACATGAATTATCAATTATTAATTATTATGATTACTATTTTAGTTATTATTATTAATTATCAAGTCTTCACTTGAATTATCCATTATTATTATTAATTATTAATTATTAATTATTATTTTAAGTAATTTTAATATACAATATACTAATATTACTATTCATTAAATACCAATATATATTATTAATAAATATTTCACATACTATTTTATAATAAATACTATACTAACATATATTATATATATTAAATATTAAATATTAATACAATATACTAAAGATACTATTCATTAAATACCATTTTATACTAATAATGATTATTTCACATACTATTTTATAATTAATAATATTATATTATACAAACATATATTAAAAATCAAATACTTGTATATTAAAAATCAAATCCTTATGTGTAGTATTAGTATAATGACACTAAATATTTATAATAATATTATTAATATTAAATAAAAATAATTAATTATTAAAATATTAAAAATAATTATAACTTAATTAATATAAAATTAACATATAATAATTTCAATATTTAAAATCAATTAATTAACTCATCAATAATTAATCGAAAATAACTAATCGTAAATTAATATTATTGAAGCAAGGTCGACATTCATCTCATCCCAAAACCAAATTCTGCTCTCCTCATTACTATTAAATCCCTCAATTAATCTCTTATACTATCAAGCATTCAAGAAGTCTTGATGATGGATCCTGGTTGGGATTTGAAATGTTGACGAAGAATGGTTTTTACTATGGATTCTCTGGTAACTAAGTCAAAAGATATTAACCACAAGTCTTAGATCTATAACCATTTCCCCATACGGAGGGGATACATGGAGTGAAATCATTTTACTCGAAAAAATTAGAGTGAAGATAGAAAGAAGAGTTGCAGACCTGCAATTTCTTAAGAATTGTCGTGACAATAATCTCATTTCCCCATTTACACAAATTAATCATAGACTACATAAGAAATTTAATAGCAAGGCATTTTTTTAACTAAGCATTTCTCTATTTCAGGCATAAATTAAGAGGGTTAGGGCTTCTTTGGATAATCTTGGATGCTCAGCGTTCTCAGCACCTAAAACTAACCAGCAATATCAGCAAAGATCTCTGGTCTATTATTGATGCCAGGGCTACTCAGAAAGCCATTAAACAAGGACACATTGCTCATAAAAGATAGCACAAGAAATTTTCCAATTTATTTAAATGTGAAAAACTGAACAATGCCATTCAAAATTCATCAAACACAGAAGGATCAGGCTCCATGAGAATAAACGCAGATGAGAACATTCTAAGTCATTGTTCTTCATGATCAGACAGAGTGAAAGTTAGAACAATGGATTTGGATAAAGGTACCGCGCATAACAAGGAAATTCATGCCAGGAAGACGCATAACGCAAGCAAATTTTATCAAGTTTTAATGCTCCCTGCATACAAGACTCAAGGAACATGGAGCTGATATTAGGAATGAAAGGTCTCGTACCTCAGCCTTGGCAGAACACTCCTAAAAAAAAAGCACCATATCTATTTCGAAAGTGCCTCAATTGTTACAAGGGAAGAACGACATCATAGACAAAAGATTAGAGAAGCTCTTGAAATTATGAAACATCCACATAATCTAGACAGAGACAATGGTATGGAGATTAGTGGAAGCTGGCTTCCCTAATTAGAGAAATTAAGGTAAACAGTACATCTTAAGCCTAACATTTAGTGGTAGATTTCCCTCTCCCTTTCTAATATTTAGTAGTTAGTAGCATTGCTATAATAATTTAATTATGATAATAATAATAATAGCTAGTAGTTAATTACAATATTTACATTAGTAATTATGAGAATAGCTATTACCTTATCATTAACTATTATTATAAATCATTATTATGATGTATTAATTAAAAGCTATTAATAAATTAGTAATTATTCTTCAAAATAGAAATATTTATTAGTTAAGCTATTTATTTATAAAAATTAAACACTTAGATGAATTATCAACTACTATTATTAATTATTAATTATTTATTAATTATTAATTATTATGATTACTATTTTAGTTATTAATATTAATTATTAGGTCTTGACTTGAATTATCCATTATTATTATTAATTATTTATTATTAACTAATTATTAATTATCAATTATCAATTATTAATATTGATTTTTAATATACAATACATTAATATTTCTATTGATTAAACACCAATATATATTAATAATAAATATTATACTAACATATATTATATATATTATATATTAAATATTAATACAATATACTAAAGATTATTATTCATTAAATACCAATTTATACTAATAATGATTATTTCACATACTATTTTATAATTAATAATATTATATTATACTAACATATATTAAAATTCAAATATTTATATGTAGTATTAGTATAATAATCACTAAATGTTTATAATAAAGATTATTATATTAAAATTAAAATTAATTAGTTATTATTAATATTAAAAGTAGTTAACTAAACTTAATTATAATAATAATTTAAATCAATTAATTAACTCATCCATAATTAATCAAAAAAAATTAATATTATTGAAACAAGGCCAATATTCATCTCATCCCAAAACCAAATTCTATTCTCCTCATTACTATTTAATCCCTCAATTAAGCTCTTCTACTATCAAGCATTCAAGAAGTCTTGATGATGGATCCTGGTTGAGATTTGAAACGTTGACGAAAAATGGTTTTTACTGTGGATTCATCGCTAACTAAGTCACATGATTGATGATATGCAACTGAAATGTCAAGTGAGTGGAGTAGTTAATAAGGCACAACCATAGAAAACTTTGAGTTCTTATGGTTGTCTTATCATTCAGGAGGAGCCAAAAGATGCACTAGCACAATTGTGGCCCAATAGCACACTTGATGGCTCAACAACCTCCAAAGGAAAGAAAAATGTTTGAAATGTCTTTTTGAATGACTTGTATTATTAGCCCCAGGGAAAATCCTCAGAGGATTTTTTGGTATTATGATAACCAATTATGTATGCTACTAACTTTGGATTTGTCCATCAATAGATATTTCTTTGACCCTAGCTTGAGAAATGACCTATTGGTTTCTAGATGGTGGCACGATGGTCCGAAACCTAGTTCCACTAGAAGAACCCACATTATTATGGTTGTGTAAATTTTGTACATCATTTTTGCTACGATGAAGTTCTTGACATTCTTACAAAAAATATATAAAATTATTTTATTTAAGGTTCACATTGAAATAATTTTTATATTATCAACATCATAATATTTGTTTTGTTGTATCTGTGTCTAAATATGTATACAGAGTAGATATTGAAAGATATTAGTTGGTATGAATATTCAAATATTTTATCCAATTTTGGTATTTAGATAATTTTAAATAAATGAATTACAAATCATCCCAATATTAAAAAGAAAAAAGACAACAATATTTTTTTCTAATTATTTTATATTTCTCAAACTGAAATAAAATTATGTTAGTTATTATAAACATTAAAATATTTTGTTTATTTACTTATTATTTATTATAAATTTTAATTGAAATGTCATTTCAATTTCGTCTTAAGTAGTGGAAGAATTACATATAATGGAAATAATAATTAAAAAAAAAAATCCAAAATAATGGAAATTAAAATCCAAAATAATAGAAATTCAAACAAGGGAAGTTTACCATTACCTAATTTTTTTGAGTTAGAGTTAATTAACTAGTAGTTAAAAAATTACATATAATGGAAATAATGATTTAAAAAAAAAATCCAAGAAATTAAAATCCAAAAGAATGGAAATTCAAATACGAGGGAAGTTTACTATTACCTAATTTTTTCGACTTAGAGTTAATTAATTAGTTTATAATAAAAGATGAGTGGGCTTAATTGGTTTATAATAAAAGATGAGTTGACTGAAAATGTTTTCGTTTGGAAGAAGTGGGAGTGGGAGTGGGAGAACTCCCTGAAATCGAAATAACTATGATGCATCAGTTTGTCGGAAACGCCTGAGAAGCTGGACTGAAAGGGATGTTGTCTAAATTTTATCCGTTGATCTGTAAAAAGCCAAAGAAAGCCGAAATATCCGATAATCTGTAAAAAACCAGACTGAAAGCGGTGTTGTGTAAATTATATCCGTTGATCTGTAAAAAGCGAAAGAAAGCCGAAATATCCGCTAATCTGTAAAAAAAACAAAGAAAGCTGAAGAGGTACAAAGAATCAGTTATATCATTTATCTGCTTTATGTTAAAGGAAAAAGAAACTTAGTTTGTGATATGTTTTCTGAAAGAGCCTCCATTTGGGTATCTGGTTCTTGTGTCTTTGTGGAGAGTCTCTATACGTAAAATTTAATGTCCAGAATTTGTATGTTGACAGAAGAAGATGAAAATGGATCTGGACCTCTAGTCTATTCCATTCTACAGGATCCTCTGTTACAGGATCCTCTGTTGGATGCAATTTTGATGAATTCTCTTTCCGTTCCAAAAGATCCTCTGCTACATCCAATCGATCGAGCACAGTGGATTTGGTATGGAACTATTCCAGAAGATCCTCTGCTGTTTCTTGATTCAGTTATTGATTTAGATATACACTCTGTCCCTTTATATCTATATATTGCTGCTGCTACGCAAATCCTCCTTCTCCTTGTGCTATTTTCTTTGACTATTCCAAATTGGTTTCAGGTACTCCTCTGTGTTTTAATGTAATTTGTTGTTTCTCATAAAGTCTCTATTTCATTTTCTTTAACTAGTTTAACCTCCCTCACCTTCAACTTAGTTTAGTTGATTTTGATAATTAGTTTATCACGTTCAATCTAGGTTTCAGTTCTATCTTGGCTTTCAAATGGTTGGTTGCAAGAAAAATGACATCCAAAATTTTGAGGGTCTCCCTTAGGTTCGGCTTCCAGAATTAGTGTAAAATCCATTGAGTTCTTGAGACGAATTCCAACCATCCTTGATTGCCATTTTCAATAGATTTTAAGGAAACTGCACTAGCTGTATGGTGGACCTCCATGTAAAACAACGACAATGTTTGGACCTCATCTCATCTCATCTTCGGAGCAGATAAACTTCCATCTTCGCCTAAATCGTCCAGTTTCCAGTGAAGTCCGCAGGATATTGAATCCTTCCTCCACCTGTGCAACCCAGATTTTCACAATTTGACTGTATAGAGAAAAAAATCCCCTATGGACTAAGAGATTGTTTCGGTTTCGGTTTCTGTTTCTATTTCTATTTCTGACCAGGGGATCAAGTTCAGCGAAATCTAATATCACCCAAATCTGAAGGGTAGCAAAATTGAAAGCAATCTACCAATGCCACAAAATCCTTTTTCAAATCAAGTTTCAGCCCATTTGTTTTATCTTCCTTCCATTTGACTAACTATTCTATTCGGAAAGACGTCGGTGATGCATAAAATGCACTATCCCATACATGGCAACAGTACTGTTGTTTTTGTAACCTGGTGTTTCGGCTACCGTAATCTGATTTGGGCCAATAACGAGCAACACATTTCTAGTTCCATTTCAGATCAGATATGCGAGGTTTTCTAAAGTTTTCTTGTGCTTTGTGTTTGTGTCATACTTATATTTATGAGTTTCCAGAATTTATGTTTATGGTAACTGTGATTGTTGTTTATTTTATTTCTTAAAGATTTTGTATAATTAATTTATTGACTTTAAATACTTTTGGATATTAAGTACATAAACATTGATATCTTTGCGATCTCTTTCAACCCCGCTTCATACTATTTATATGAATTTTACAAATTTTTATTAATTAAATTGTTGTTATCATAATTACTTATTTATATTATAATTTTTTTTACATATTATTTTTTACATTATCATGTATATATTGATATCTGAATCACCATGGTAAATAATGAATCAATAAGTATAATAAATAAAGAGAATGGAATGATATGAAATTTTAATATTTTCTTCTTCTTTTTTAAGTTTTCATAGGAGGTAGAGGAGGAGAAGGATGAGGTGGAGGAAGAGGAGGTGGAGGAGCAAGTGGTGGTGGATGAGGAAGAGGAGCAGCATGAGGTGTTGGTGGTGGAGGAGGTTGCGGAACCAGAGGCAGAGGAGGAGTAGGATGAGGAGGAGGAGGAGGTGGAGGAGGTGGTGGTTAAGATAGAGATGGTGGTGGAGGATGAGGAGGACGAGGAGGAGGAAGAGGAGGAGGATATGGTTTTGGTGGAGGTGGAGGTGGAGGATGTGGTGGAGATGGACGCGGAGGAGGAAGAGGAGGAGGACATGGTTATGGTGAAGGCGGAGGTGGAGGAAGTGTGGGTAGAGGAGGAGGAGGAGGAGGTGGTCAAGCTAGGGGAGGTGGAGGTGGATGAGTAAGGGGGTGGAGGGTGTGGCATTGGACATGGAGTTGGTGGAGGAGATGGAGTTGGTGGTGGCGGTGGTGGAGGTGGAAGTGGTGGTATAGGAGTAGGTGGATGTGGTGGAGGAAGAGGTGGAGGTGGCAGTGATGGCGGAGGAGGAGGTGGTGGACGTGCGGGAGTAATATGAGGAGGAGGAGGTGGAGGGGGAGGAGG
>APFE031512939.1:0-26894 GCA_000404065.3 Pinus taeda
TGTTGGGGTAAATTTGTTGGAGGACAAAGTTGTTGGGTAAAGTAGTTGGATAGTTGTTGACAGGATGAGGTCGCAAGGAAGAAGAAGAAAGGATTCAAGGAAGGGACAACTTGGTACTGGGAGAAGGACTTGGTCTAGGGATCGGGTCACTGTATCTCATTTGAAGCGGATTATAAGAAGAGAAGAGTTTCCAGGTTTTCCCCTTGAAGGGGTTTTTCCCTAACTAAGAGCCTATATCTGTGTCTGCTTTTATTTTTGTTGTTTCTTGATATTGTTTTATGAAAAGATCTAACTAAAGAAAATAAAGTAGATAACTAAGTTTCACAAGCAAGTATCAAGGTTGAAGAAAATAAGTTATAATTGTTTCCACTTTACATTTTCTAACAAGAAGTGTTCATTTATATCTTGTGTTCCATATGTGAGATTGTTTGGTTCTCATTCATGAATGTTTAAATAAGTAAGAAATAATATTATACTAATTCACCCCCACCCCCCAATATAAGTGTAAAATCTAACAACCCCAGCTAAAAGACAATGAAGCTCTCCTTCATCTTCAAGATCATATGAACTTGTGAGGAAGGGACTGATAAATTGAGGTGGGGTTTCACAATAATAATACTCTTCAATTTAAAATAAGGATATGGTATTATGACTAGTTATGCAATTCTCCCATATGCAAACAACTCTTCCTCCTCTATATGGACCAAAATATGAATAGATAACTTATGGCCTAAATTATCCCTCTTCTTGTGTCTTCTAGCTCATTGAAATATTATGACCTAGGATAAGCTTCAAAAATGGGGCTTTTAGTGTCCTTCTATATGGCACCATTGCTTATAGGGGCTCGAATCAGCAAAGCATCATTTTATGTTAATGCCTAAAAAGTTTTTCATAGTAGGTTGGTCCCTACAAAGAACTAGTATAAAGAAGTATTCATTTATATCTTGTATTCCATATATGAGATTGTTTGGTTATCATTCATGAATGTTTAAATAATTAAGAAATAGTCTTATACTAATTCACCCTCTCCCATCCCCCCCCCCCCCCCCCCCCCCCCACCCCCCCACAATATATGTGTGAATCCAACACCCCCAACTAAAAAACAATGAAGCTCTCCTTCATCTTCAAGATCACATGAACTTGTTAGGAAATCATTTAGTCTCTCAATTTTGTTCTCCCTCAACTGATCAGTTTGATTGGAGATAGTGGAAAACCTTTAAACTTATATAATTTCATTCCTGCACATCTCAATTGGAAATCCTTTTGATATGACCTAAATCACAGAAGAATCAAAACTCATGAAGAGATTGATAAATTAAGGTGGGGATTCACACTAATAAGAATTTTAAATTTAAAATAATTTTATGTTATTACGATTGGTTATGCAATTCTCGCATATGAAAACAACCCTTCCTCCTCTAATATGGACCAAAATATGAAAAGATAACTTATGGCCTAAATTATCCCTCTTCTTGTGTCTTCTAGCTCGCTGAAAAATTCTCACCTAGGATAAGCTTAAAAAATGGGGCTTTCATGGTGCTTCTCTATGACACCATTATTTATAAGGATCTGAATCAAGAAAACATATTTTTAGGTTAGTGCGTTGCCTACAAAGTTTGTATTCGTAGGTTGGGGCCTAAAAAGAACTAGTATAAAGAAGTATTCATTCATATCTTGTGTTCCATATGTGAGATTGTTTGGTTATAATTCATGAATATTTAAATAAG
Organism: Pinus taeda; assembly: GCA_000404065.3. NCBI lineage: Eukaryota > Viridiplantae > Streptophyta > Pinopsida > Pinales > Pinaceae > Pinus > Pinus taeda. The sequence goes on from APFE031512939.1 coordinate 1,728, forward strand.
TAAGAAATAGTCTTATAATAATTCACACCCCCCCCCCCAAATATAAAGTTGAATCAACATCCCCAGTTTAAAGACAATGAAGCTCTCCTTCATCTTCAAGATCACATGAACTTGTGAGGAAATCATTCAATCTCTCAATTTTTGTCTCCCTCAACTGATCAGTTTGGTTGGAGATAGTGGAACTTACCTTTAAACTTCTAGATTTCCATTCCTGCATATCTTAATTGGGAAGGCTTTCAGAATGATATAAATCATAGTAGAATCAAAACTAGTGAAATAACTCTTACTCCTCTAATATGGACCAAAATATGAAGAGATAAATTATGGCCTAAATTATCCCTCTTCTTGTGTCTTTTGGCTCACTGAAAATTCCTCACCTAGGATAATCTTCAAAAATGGGGCTTTCAGGGTCCTTCTCTATGACACCATTGTTTATAGGGATCTGAATAAGCAAAGCATATTTTTAGTTTATTTCCTACAAAGTTCGTCATAGTAGGTTGGTGCCTACAAAATTTGTATTAGTAGGTTGATGCATACAAAGAACTGCTATAAAGAAGTATTCATTTATATCTTGTGTTCCATATGTGAGATTGTTTGGTTATCATTCACAAGTGTTTAAATAAGTAATAAATAGTCTTATACTAATTCACCCCCCCAATATAAGTGTGAATCCAACACCCCCAAATAAAAGACAATGAAGTTCTCGTTCATCTTCGAGATCACATGAAATTGTGAGGAAATCATTAGGCCTCTCAATTTTGGTCTCCCTCAACTGATTAGTTTGGTTGGAAATAGTGGAAAACCTTTAAAATTCTAGATTTTCATTCATGCATATCTTAATTGGGAAGCCTTTTGGAATGACCTAAATTAGAGAATAATCAAATCTTAGGAAGGGACTAATAAATTAAGGTGGGGTTGCACACCAATAAGACTCTTCACTCTAAAACAAGTATATGGTATTACGATTAGTTATGAAATTATCCCATATGAAAACAACTCTTCCTCCTCTAATATGGACCAAAATAAGAAAAGATAACATATGACCTAAATTATCCCTCTTCTTATGTCTCTTGGTTCACTGAAAAATTATCACCTAGGATGAGCTTCAAAAATGGGACTTTCAGGGTCATTCTATATGACACCATTGTTTCTAGGGATTTGAAGCAGCAAAGCATATTTTTAGGTTAGTGCCTACAATGTTCGTCGTAGTAGTTTGGTGCCTAAAAAGTTTGTATCATTAGGTTGGTGCCTACAAAGAACTGGTATAAAGAAGTATTCATTTATATCTTGTGTTCTATATGTGATATTGTTTAGTTATCATTCATGAATGTTTAAATAAGTAACTAATTATTCCTAATCAACACCCCCCCCTCCACCCCACCAATATAATGTGTAAAATCCATACACCCCCAGCTATAAATAAGACAATGAATATCACTTTTCATCTTCAAATCACATTTTAACTTTTATTGCAGAAATCGGATTCAGTCTCTCCATTTTGGTCTCCCTCAACTGATCAATTTGGTTAGAGATAGTGGAAAACCTTTAAAGTTCTAGATTTCATTCCTATATATCTTAATTGGGAAGCCTTTCTGAATTACTTGAATCACATAAGAATGAAAACTTAGGAAGGGATTGATAAATTAAGGTGGGGTTTCACACCAATAAGACTCTTCAACTAAAAATAATTCTATGGTATTATGACTAGTTGTGCAATTCACCCATTTGTAAACAAATTTTCCTCCTCTAATATAGACGAAAATATGAAAAGATAACTTATGGCTTAAATTATCCCTCTTCTTGTGTCTTCTAGTTAACTAAAAAATTCTCACCTAGGATGATCCTAAAAAATGGGGCTTTAAGGGTCCTTCTCTATGACACCATTGTTTATTGGGATCTGAATCAGCAAAGCATATTTTCAGTTTATACTCTTTCGTCTATTTTCAGTGGGATGGAGGAGAAAACCTATTTCATCAATCTAATCATAACAAGGAGGAGATATCAACTACCATCTCTCACTAGAACGTTAATGCCTTTAAACACCCAATCATTGCCTGCACCTAGAAACTTCTACCAATATTTTCCTTGTAGGAGACATGGAAGGAAAGAATCATCAATTCTTCAAAGGCCTCAAATCCTTATACAATGTTTTCTATGATTGTATTATTTACTCCATAAAATCAATTATTATCTCTAGGACTAGAAGAATAATCCCTTAGATACCATCATCCTTTGTTTCTTGAATCTATTCCCTCAACCTGCCCCTCCCCTTATCTACCTTCACTCTCCTACCCCCTCCATCCCTTACTCTAGTAGCCCCTCCTCTTTGTTTCAACAAACTTAAATTTGATGGTGCCTTAAAAGGAAATCCAAGCATGGAAAGCTATGGTAGAGTGTTCAGAAATAGCTCAGGGTGAATCCTTCATATCTATCTAGGATCCTTAGGCTTAAACTCTTACAATTCTATAGAGTTATATTCTTTGGAGCACAAACTTCAAGTTACTATTCTTTATAAATTCTCCAGTTTTATTATAGAAGGGGACTCACAACTCATTATTCAAATGATTAACAATATTTTGAATGGAACCCCTCTTCTAAGGTTTTGTAATGTCCTCTTCGAATTGATTACCTAAGGAAGGACATAATAGCCTATTTAACCCCATAGGATATAGTCATTTCAAAAGGGGGAATTATTATTTAATGTTACTTGGATAACATTAGATAATAAAAATTAAATTGGGGCAAATTACGGGAAACTTACAAGTCATTCAAATTTGAATTTAGGAGGGAAAAGATACAATGAGAAAGTATAAAAGGAACGGAGGAGATTCATTGTGATGATCATGTATTGTGATTATTTTTAATTTTGGGTTGAGGCTCTCGGAGGGTTTTAAGAATCATTTTCTCTAATTAGTTTTGTAGCCAATCCTTCCACTTTTCCTTGCTACAGGACCAAATTATTGTTGGGATTTATCTTTCTGAGGTAGTGGAAGGTTGGATTTCATCATTTTGAGGCAGCGAAGGGCTCGATTTTATCATTTTTAGGCAAAAAAATGCAAGATTCCATCTCCTGAGGCATAGAAGTCTATTACCCATCTTTCTGAGGCAGAAAAAGACTAGGATTTCTCTTGTTGATGCAACGAAGAGCTAGTTGGGCAACAAATTGTTGAAATTTGATTGTCTGAGGTAGTGGGAGATCTATATTCTAACAACATATTGACAAGGTTGAGTTCAAGACAGTGAAAGGGACCACAAGTAGGGTTTAAAGGGGTGAGGTTGGCTGGAACCTAAGACAACGAAGGATATTACAAGTGGAGTTTGTGGAAATTGATTAAATCAAGGTGGATGAAGGTTTAAGCAACATGTGGAAGGACTGTAGCAAATCAACAAACTTGTGTGCCTTTAATTAACTTAAGGTAGAACAATTTGTGTTCCCAACTATTGAATAACAATGGATAGCTTTAGTCCGTAAACTTAGATCTAAGTTGTGTTGTTATCCCTATTGGAGAATTGCAGATCTTGTGTTGTATAATAAGACTGCTATTGGTTGGTCAATTCAATCCTAATTTACAGTGAATGCTTGAGGAATCGATTATTTTTTTAGTACTTTTATTTACTGTTTGTGAATTTAATAAATATAATGATTGTTTATAGACTAATGATTATTACAACACTCTTGTAAGATACAATTTTGTCATGTGTTTATATGAAACCCTAACTCATAATTACATCCTAAGGGTAATCTCTCTAAGAGGGATATTATTGGTTTCTAAAGTTGACACCTTGCAAGTGGTGTAGAAAGGGTCAACAAGCTTCTTTCTTTAATCCATGTTTCCCTCCTTCTCACATTAGACCCTGAGGGAATAAACACACTAATAAAATAGCAAACAAAGACCTATATTATGATCATCCTCCCATTGATTTTAAATTGAATGAGTCCAGCCCCCTCTTAAAGAATCAATGTTCTAAAATTGCTTCAGCTAATTTCACTTCTCCGCCATGGCAGGTGACTCTCGAAGCTAATTAGTTGTGATATCTTGTACACCAATGATGCCACCTCCTCTAATCATGGCTTGGGGACAATAAAAAAGTTTTAATTTTATGCATCCAAGAAGGTTTTCATCTAACGGGAAGGCTAATCATTTCAACCTCTCCTTGGTTGCCATCATGATTTACCAAGTGTTGGAAAAGCACTTCCTTTGGAGTGGTTACAATCACACACTGAGGATGTTGATTCAACGTTATCATGACACAAATAGACCATTAAATTACTATTGGCTCCTCCATATGGAGCCTACTTTGGGTGGGTACTCCCTTATCGCTTTGTCTCATTTTTTTGTTTTAATATTTTATATTACTACTTTGGAAGGATCTATCTCCGCTTGAACAAATTACCTGCTTCATTTTCTCCTTCAAGCCTGCCAATTTTTTTTCTCAATCCTCCTCTTGTTGATCAGTGGTTGTCATTGATGTCAACCCAAGAAGCACCAGGGGCTACCCCGATATTGCATGGGAATTTTGACTTTACAACTTACTCTATTTTGAGTTAATGATATTCTAGATGGATTCCACTCGTCGGGATGTTTTCATTGGTATATGACGCACCATATAATTCTTCACAGTTTGAGAGATATTCATGTTTGAAGTTAGTAACCCCAGTTAGTGGGCTAAAACCCCATGGGGTTCTGGCATGGAACTCATCATTGGTTGTGGTCATTGAATAGTCAATAATTAATAATTTTTAAGCTCCTAAAATCCCTCCAATGTTCACTTGTTGAAGACCCTCTCAACCCAATCATTTCTATAAATTGTGACCATCATATCCTCCTCATGTAAGCACTTTTAAACGAACTATCTTGTGAGAAGACCTGTAATTTTTCAGCCGTCATGAGCTTCTAAAGAAGGATTTGTTGTAGGTATTTTAAGGTTTCGTTAAGGTCTGGCTTGGGCACAAAATTATGATCAGGTTTGAAGGTTTGTTTTGAAGCAAGGTTAGAGCCTTGGATTCTAGGATTTCGCTGCTTCAAACAGGTCATCGTGGAACTTTCGCTATAGCTTTTAGCTTCATATATGAAATTAAAGCCCATTTGATCCAAAATGTTGATGAACCTCGTGACCGAATTTCAGAGCTTGGTTCCTTCAATATAATTCTAAAAACTGGAAGGAGATCGTAGAGAATACTAAGAATAGAGTTCCTTTGTTCGATGGAAATAACGATGCACTTTTGGAGTGGAAGAATGCAGGTTGATTTGTTGGCACAAGGATATGAACTATGGGAAATCATTGGTAAAGGCATCACACCAACCTAGGATGAACAAGGTAAGAAAAATATGGTATATGATGCAAAGGCTAAAGATCTTATTATCAGTGGGCTTATTGAATATCTTTATCTTAAGATATTTCGTTTTAAAACTGCTAAAGAGGTATGGGGCAAGCTTGAAAATATATATGTAGGTGACTCAAAGGTGAAAAAAGAAAAGCTTCAAATTTACAAGGCAAAATTTGAGCAACTCCAAATGAAGGAAGATGAAAATATTGCTGCATACTTTCAGCTTGTTGATGAAACAACAAATACATTAGAAGGTTTGGGAGAACCTGTCGACACAAAAATTGTCGTCCGAAAGATCCTTAGAACGTTGCCAGCAAGATTCAACCCAAAGGTATCTGTCTTGGAAGATAGATTGGATCTGACCAATATCATCATAGATGAATTTCATGGAATTCTTACGACATATGAAATGAGGATTGAAGAAGAGGATGGCACATCTCACTTACAAACAACATTTTCCGCATCCAAGAAGACTAGTAAGGACAAGTAGACCCCAAAAGTGAAAACTTGTAGTTGTAAGGATGAAGAAAATGAAAAAGATGAAGAAGAATTTTCAGATAAATAATTTTCCTACTTCACATGAAAGATGAGAACAGGTACAGGAAAATTCAAAGGTAAACTTCCATTTATATGTTTTGATTGTGGTGAGGTTGGGCATTTTGAAGCCAAATGTCCTCACAAAGATGAGGTTTTTATGAAAGGAAAGAAAGGCCCTAGGAAGTCCAACAAGCAAGGTAATAAAAAATGGTTTAAGAAAAAAAATCTCCAAAGAATATAGCTCCTCATCTGATGAAGAAAGTGATAACGAAGAAGAAATCAATGGAAGAGTTTTGTTTATGGCCAAGCACAATAAGCAAGAGGCATCTCACGAAGAAGAAGAGATGTTGAGGTTGAATTTCAAAATGAAGTGATTAGGGTTATCAAAGAGCTCAAGGCTGAGAAGGAGCACAACAATACTCTTGAAGACAAATTAAAGACAGAAAGAGAACAAGTCGTAAATCTTAAAATCAAGGTTGAAGAATACAAACTAATTGAAGAATCACTTCGGAAATAATTAAAGGAAAGAGAAGCACTAGAAGATGAAACAGTCTCTCTACAAAAGGAAGTAAAAAATGGAAAACCTCTTCAAAACTATGCCAATAACTCAAAGGCATTGGAAGAACTCATCAACAATCAGCGATCATGCAATGACAAGACTGGTCTTGGTTACAAAGAAAACTTTGAAAAGGATTCAAGTCCTTCTATGACAATAAAAGAAGATGGATATGAAAAATCTACTAAGCAGACCTCTCAGCTAGATCAAGAGATCAAGACTCACAGGAAGAACCTTGGAAGACAATTCCTCGAATAATATTTCTGCCCAGGTGTCATCCTATCTTTTATGGTCATTGTTATTCATGTGGTAGGTTTGGACATAGAGCTATAGAATTTCTCACGTATATTTGGAGTGAATATATCTGTGGGAGATCTTTCAGAAATGGATATTCCAGAACTCAGTAGAATATGAACAGATTTGATCATTTGAGAGATGATCTCAAATGTTACAAATGTAACAATTTTGGACACGTGGCTAAAGATTGCAGACTTGGAAGTTCTTCAAAAGAATTCTCGCAAAATCAGAATGAAAAAATATGGAAAAAGAAGACTAAAAAATGTGCTCTCGCTCTCAAGGCTCAAAGCAAAAGAAACGTTTGGTATGTTGACAGTGGTTGCTCAATGTATATGACTAGAGATAGAGATAGAAATAAGTTCATAACCTTCAAGGAAAAGAAGGATGGAGCAATGTCTTTTGGAAACGACAGGTCTGCAAATGTCATAGGAGGAGGAACGATCACTCTTGGAAGTAAGGATGCATTAGCAAAGGATGTGTTGTTGGTTGAAAATATGAATCACAATCTGCTCAGTGTTGTACATATGTGCGATCAAGGAGACACGACGCTATTCAACTCTAAGAAATGTGAAATCAGGAAAGGAAAGTTTGGTAAAATTGTGGCTATAGCAAAAAGAGCTCCAAATGACATATATATTTTGGATGAGGAACCTAAAGGGTGATTTTTGGTGAAAGAAGATGAAAATTGGTTATGGTACAAATGAATGGGACATATAAATTTTGACAATTTAGTCAGGATAAAAAAAAAGGAAGCAGAAAGATATATGTCGAAATTTCAAAAACCTACCAATACGATATGTGAAGCTTGCTAGCACGAAAATAAACCAAGATTGAGTTCACAACAAAAGGTAACTTTACATCATGTCAATTGGAATTGATACATAGTGATCTATGTGGTCCTATGAGAACAAAAGGTTTAGACAAAGAGTTATACTTTGTGCTAATGATAGATTATTACACCAAAATGACAGCCATCTATTTTTTAAAGAAAAAATCAGAGGCATTCGTGTGTTTTAAAATCTACAAGGAATTGGTCAAAAATGAAATAGATTTGGAGATCAAATGTCTGAGATCAGATAATGCTAGAGAATTCACTTCTAAGGTATTTCAGCAGTACTGTGACGAAAATGGAATAAAAAGGCAATTCTCAATAGCCAGAACACCATAGAAAAATGGAGTTACTGAAATAAAAAATATAACCGTACAGGAAATGGCCAGAACAATGTTAAATGACTCAAAATTAGATGATAAATTATGGGTTCAAGCAATAGATAAAACAATATTCATTATAAATAAAGGTCTGCTCAGGAACAACTGTAACATGACTTCATATCAACTATGGAAAGGAAGACCAGCTAATGTCAAATACTTCAAAATATTTGGAATCAAATGCAACATCAAAAGAGAAGATAAAAAATTGGGAAAGTTTGATTCTCATGTTGATGAAGGTATTTTCGTTGGTTATTCACACAAAAGGAAGGCTTATAGATGCTACAATCTGAGGAAAAAAAATAGTGGAAAGCATAAATGTTACTTTTGATGAGGATTATGGTCCAAAGGATAACGATGAGATTGTATCTTCAAGAAAATCTAAGGGATTTGAGGAATAATTTGTGAAGGATGAAGAAGAAGCTTAGAACAAGACCAATAAAATAAGGAAACAACAATCAACCAAGAGGAAATAAGAAATGATCAGTAGGATGTACAAGAAACTTGTCCAAAAGTTTTAAAAGAATGGTGTCAAAAGAATCATTCGTCAAATCAAATCATCGGCAACATAAATGAAGGAATTGGAACTAGAAGAAGTCGACATCCTCGTTCATCACAACAAGCCCACCTTTCTCTTTTAGCAACTTTTGATCCTAACAATTTTAAGGAAGTTAGTCAAGATGAATACTGGGTAGAAGCCATGAATAAAGAACTGGATCAAATTGAGAAGAATGAAACTTGGTAATTGGTTCCACAACCAAAGGATAAAAATGTTATTGGAGCTAAATGGGTCTTTAGAAACAAATTGAATGAGGATAGACAGGTTACCAAGAATAAGGAAATATTATTCTACAAAGGATATGCACAAGTAGAAGGAATTGATTTTGAAGAAACATTTGCTCCCGATGCCAAAATGGAAGCTATTAGGATGTTTCTCACTTATGCATGCTCAAGAAAAATCAAGGTGTACCAAATGGATGTTAAGTCAACCTTTCTAAATGGTGAATTGGAAGAAGAATTTTACATTGAACAACCTGAAGGTTTTCTTCTCTCTGACAAGGAAGACTAGGTCTGCAGATTAAAGAAGGCATTATATGGTCTCAAGCAAGCTCCTAGAGCTTGGTATGCTCATCTTGATAGATATCTACATCAACAAGGATTCAAGAAAGGAATCACCAACAACAATATATATGTGAAAGTTGATCAAGATAACCTAACAATTATCGAGGTATATGTGGACGATATAACCTTTGGAAGCAATGATGACAAATTAAGTAAACTTTTGCCACAAAGATGCAAAGTGAGTTTGAAATGTCTCTACTTGGTGAGCTAACATAATTTTTAGGGCTTCAGATATCTCAGCAGGATAAAGGAATATTTATATATCAAACCAAGTACATCAAGGAAATGCTCAAGAAATTCAAGATAGAATATTGCAAGTCTGTCCTTACCCCAATGGTAACATGTTGCAAGTTATGTTTAGAAGATTCATGAAAGGATGTGGACCAGAGGTTGTGTATATCTATGATTGGTAGTATTCTATATGTGACAACTTCTCGACTAGACGTCATGTAGGTAGTTGGACAAGTAGAAAGATTCCAAGCAGCACAAAAAGAATCTCATATTATTTCTGTCAAAAGAATCCTTTGATATCTTAAGGGCACAAAAAAATATGGTTTATGGTATCCTAAAGGAAATGATCTACTTATCCAAGCTTATACATATTCATATTAGGCAGGAAGTGTTGATGATCAAAAGAGTACTAGTGTAGCAACATTCTATCTAAGTGGTTTCCTTGTTTCATGGTTAAGTAAAAGGTAGTCTTCAATCTCGTTATCCATAGTAGAAGCAAAATATATCATGGTAGTAGCTTATTGTACTCAAGTTCTCTAGATGAAGCAAACTTTGCAATATCTTCAAGTCAAGTTTGATGAGCCTATTCCCATCTTCTGCGATAACACCAACGCCATTAGTATCTCCAAGAATCATTTGATGCATTCTAGAACAAAGCACATTCCGATCAAATATCATTTCGTTAGAGAGCAGGTCGCGGAAAAGAATATTAAGATTGAATATGTTGGCACAAAGGAAATAAATGCTGACATATTTACCAAACCATTAACTTGTGAAGCATTTGCGTATCTTCGCCAAAATATTGGGATTCTCCCAAGTTCTCATTAGAATTTTTCTCTTATCTAACTAAATAGAAAGGGGGAGTGGAGGTGTGTACAGGTCCGCAGGATGACAGTTTTTTGAGGGAGTTACCTTTTTCCATTGATGAAAAAGTCAGAGATAAGGCTGTAGGAATAGGTGTCATGACCACAGGGGGAGTACTTGTTTTGCCATCAATGCCAAACGGGGAGATTGTTGATCAGTGGTTACCATTGATGTCAACCCAAGTAGCACCAAGGGCTACCCCGATCTTGCATGAGAATTTTGACTTAAAAAATCACTCTATTCTGAGTCAAGGATATTCTAGATGAATTCCACTCATCGAGATGTTTCCGTTGATATATGGCGCACCATGTAATTCTTCATGATTTGAGAGATATTCATGCTTGAAGTTAGTAACCCCAGTTAGTGGGCTAAAACCCCATGTGGTTGTGGCATGGCACTCATCATCGGTTGTGGTCATTTAATCATAAATAGTTAATAATTTTTTAATCTCCTAAAATACTTCCAACATTCACTTCTTGAATATCCTCTCAACCTAAGCATTTCTATAAATTGTGACCCTCATATCCTCCTCATTTAAGCACTTTTAAACAAACTATCTTGTGATAAGACCTCTGTAATTTTTCGGCCCTCATGAGATTATAATGTAGGATCTATTGTAGGGAGTTTAAGTTTTTGTTGAGGTCTAGTTAGGGCACAAAATTATGATCAAGTTGGAAGGTTTGTTTTGAAGCAAGGTTAGAGCCTTGGATTCTAGGATTTCGTTGTTTTAAACAGGTCATTGTGGCATTTTCGCTATAACGTGTTTTCTATGAATCTTCAGAATATGAAATTAAAATCCATTTTATCTGAAATCTTGATCAACCTGGTAACCTAATATCAGAACTTGGTTAGCTATATTTTTGGATATATGATTTGAGGAAGTAATGGTATTTGCAGGCTCCTGAATTCCATGTCAAACAGGTGACCTTGGGAAAATCGTCATAACTTTCTCTCTGAGCATTGGATTCAAATTTCATAGACATTTACAGAAATATGATATACATTAGTTTGTTGGGTATCATTTTCAAGGCCAAAGGGTGAAACAGTGACACGTGGCACTTTGCACAAGTTCGCTAATGAACTAGTCTATAATCAGGTCATCGTGGGAGATTGGGCATAACTCTTCCTTGAAGAATCCAATATCTATGAGACCTATGGGGTTGGAAAGAGGACTCAGAGGGCTATCATAGTATAAAATTCAGACCTTGGAGATTCAAAATTATAGAGATACAACAGATTCAATATCAAGTTCCTAGAAGGCAAGAAAAGATATGAATTCAAGGATCACTGCAATAAGGACCACACTTCAACAATTAAGGGTAAGTATGCTACAATAAGGTATGTATGATTAGTGTTTTAATTTTAATTTTGAGTATCATATTTGATATATGTTTTGTAGGATAGCGTAAGTATATTTTTTTGTATTTGTTTGGGTCTTGCTTGTTAATGCATGTGCAAGAAGGATGACACTTTAGAATGACTCAGACACATACTAGAAGGACATGTAGTGACAAAGTACCATTACTTGAAGCAAGAATAACAGTACCTCAGAAACTACAAGTTACACAAGAAGCAATGTCGATTCAAGTGTCAGGTCTTGTCAAAAAGCCAGTGCTGTAAAAGAGCCATCATTGTAAATTTGTAAAAGAGTCATTATTGTAAAAAGGTCAATCTTCCTAGAGTTGAAGACGCATTGTTGGGAGGTATAGGAGTCATTATTGGGATGTTTTCATGGTTGAGTTGTTAGTCATAGAGTGATTTGGTGTTCAGTCAAGTACGAGAAAAACATTGTAAGTCATATTATATCGGGGATCATTGTCCGTAATACAGGAGTCCACACCCTTGTCTCATTTCTAATCATTATAGGTTGGAGCCTATGAACACTTCAGGGTGGTAGGTTGGTACAGGATTTTGGGGCATCCATTCAGTTGACTACTAAAGAAACCAGGGCATTGGAGCATTCTTCCAGTGCGAGTTGGAGAAGAATGCTTTTCTAGAATTCTAGGAAGTTGTAGCTTTCATTTCATTTGGGGTTGAAGATTAAATAAGTTATTAGAAACGAGTTCGGTGTTTTTTTATCCGGAAGCGGTTTTCCACCTAAAATTTTTGTGCCTATTGTGTTTTATTATTTACTATTGTTACTGGATAAACATTAATAATAATTGAATATTGACTAATGCTATGAAAAGATTTAAAAGTGTTAATTGTTAAGGAATACTCATTCACCCCCCCGCCCCACCCCCTCTCAATATTTCCAATGCCTCTCTCTACTTCATCACTCTTCCTTTGTTCTTTGGCCTTTTTCCTCCCATTATATCTAACCCCCTCTCACTCTCGATTCCTTGATAGCTTTTGTGGGGTGCCAGTTCTCGTTGGTTCAGACTATTTTTTCTTTTGTTTAACTCAAAATGGAAAACAAAACTAAATTGAATGAAACTTAAAGGCCTCATGTGAGGAGCCCCTGAGGCTGCCACAATGTTGGCTTTCACTGAATGAACAAAAAAATAATACAGTTCTTATAGGAGTAAATTTAGTTAGGGAGATCAAAACGAATTCTCGAAAAATAGGATCTAAATCCTAAATACAAACACAATAAATAAAAAACTACCTAACGAATCCATTCTCTATTATTTTCAAGTTTCCAAAGGATTTATTTCCATGCCTAATATCTCCCTAAAAAACTCAAATTTTATCTTCCCAAGGGATTTAGTGAAAATATCAACAACATTTTTACAAGTATTACAATATTCAAGAAAAAATTCTTTGGATTGTATCTTCTCTCTAATAAAATGAAACTAAGCATCAATGTGCTTTGTTCTTGCATGATACATTGGATTTTTTTCCAACTTGATCAAGCTTTGGTTGTGACATTTGATCATTGTAGCATTATTTTGTTCTACTCTAACATCCTCAAGAAATCTCCTCAACCAAACAACTTCACAGTTTGTTGCAGACAAATCTTTATACTCTACCTTAGTGGCTGACAAAGATACAATAGATTGATTCTTGTTGCTCCATGCATTAGGGGAATTTTGAGGTCTAAAATGGGCCTCCTAAGAAAAATGTACAACCAAAATAAACTTTATAAGAACCAATAGGATTCAAGATGATGATGCCAACCATGGGGGGTGATTCACCATTTTTGGAGTAAAAAAGTAAAAAGATTAAAAAATAATAAAATAATAAAACTACTTTTTCAAATCTTATTTTCAACTTATCTCCTTAAGGTTTTAATAAAATTTAGAGTGGGAGTACTCGTTGGATGCAAAATTTAATTCCTCATCCAATGAGTACCCATGTTGCATACTTTCAATGGACCTTGCTACACAAAAAATGAGAAATACATGAAAAAATGTGATTGCAATCATGTTTTTCATGTATTTCTCATTTTTCGTGTAGTAGGGTCCATCGAAAGTATGAAACATGGATACTCCTTGGAAGAAGAATTGAATTATGCACCCAAAGAGTGTTTTCACTCGAAATTTGAGTAAACCCATAGGGAGATAAGTTGAAAAAATAGTTTTTTCTTTTTTTCCCTCTAAAATTTGATGATGTAATCTAATCTTGTTTTATTATTTCCACTATTATTTTATAATTTCCTTAGAAGGTCCATTTAGACCTCAAAACTCCCCTAAGGAAACAATCCTAGATCCAATGCTAAAGGAATAACCTGTAGTAGATATACTATCATCCGAATTACCAACCCAATCTGAATCTGAGTAACCTGTCAGCTCAACATCAAATGAATTAGTATAATTAAGACCAAAATCAATTGTTCCTTTAAGATACTTGAGTACATATTTCATTTTTATCGAATGGATTTCTATAGGTCTCCCCATAATGTAACAACCTCCTCCCACATTTACCCAAGCTACCAGGTTGCGTGGGTAAACATGTGACAAAGAGTTACTGTGATATGATTCATCCTCCTATATCACCTTAAGAAAGTAGAACCGATGTACCAACACTTTACAGGCCTCTCTTAGGTTCTACAGGACCCCCAAGAGCTAACCAACCACTCCAGGTGCCCAACCCCCGATTTAACTCATATTTTCACTAAACTAGTCACCTACGCTCCCATGGCAAGCCCTCCAAGCAACTGAAACCCTCCAATCGCTCCCATGACAAGCCATTCATGCAACTGAAGCCTTTTTCAAATAGTTTTGTGCTAGAGACCCCAGATTTTGAGCCACTTTTTCAAGGCTAGGACTAAGGCTTATGCCTAGAACTTCATGAGACTTCCATAAATGATAAATAAAATTGAAACAGGGCTACTAATGAAAAAACTTGAACAAGTACTTGACCTAACCCCTACCAGCCATGATACACATTTTGTCAAACATTTCATGAACATGTAATCTACATGTCATAACAACATATCTAAACGTAGGGGTCTCATACTTATCTGAGAATTGTCAAGAAGGTATGCTTCCCTCTCACAATAACTGCATTATCATCTATTAGGTCATATATTCATTATTCATTCATTTACTAATAATAACATGATGAGATCCATGACTAATATCTATCATAAACCATGCTTATAACCGAAAGAATAACAATAATACAACAACCATTAAAGCCACATGATAACAAGTACATTTACACATAAAACATAAGAGGAAAATAGTTTTTATTAACATATGAAAAATCCAACCAAGTCAGGGACTTCCATGTACCACCCAGCCATAGATTAGGTTGAACCAAATCTTTCTTTCATCCAATCACTCCCATGCCATATTCCAAGCATGAATGTGGGACTAACAACAAAACCCCCCAAATATTCCTTAGGATTTATCATGTATCCCACCAAGGGATTCCTAGGCCCAACAATAAACATAATCTACAGGCTTTGCCGCAATCCCGCCATATACTTATCAAGGGATCAATAGGCCTAACCAATCATGGATGCCTCTATATCTCTCAACCTAAACTGTGAGGAGTTTCCATCTCTACCCTCTGGATTTTACCGTGTATCCCACCATTATTTTTCAAGGGATTCCTAGGCCCAATGAGAGTATTCAGAATCAGGCTTTACCATGTATCCCACCATTACCAATCAAGGGATTCCTAGGCCTTGTGATTTTCCTGAGACCACCCTACTCAGTTTTGAAACCATCCGACAATCGACTCAACCAAGTAATAAAAAACCACATGACACCATGGCTATCCGAAAATGGAAAGGCAAGGCTGAAAAACCACTGTCACACCTGGAAAAACCCATGCCAATAACAACAAGAGAACCAAGAACACACATCCAGGTGCCATGCATGCCAAAACTAGCAAGGAAATCATACATGCAACTCAATACCTTCAATTAATCCCATTGTAGCCACTTGATCCAACTCTTCCTTGCTTGATCTTTGTTTCCTTTTGCTTTCTTGTCCTTCCTTTTCCTTCCTTCCTCCAATGCTAGAGTGCTCCAAGAATACTCTAAGTGTTCAAGAGTATGAGAGAGTAGAGAGAATAGAGAGAGAGATCCAAAACTATACTGACAAAAGGTTAAACTAACAAAAAACCATTAACTGATCCTCAGAATCCCTTTTATCAATGAGGCCTCTATTTTCTTCAATTTCCATAATTTTCCTTCATTTTCCTCCTCACATGCAAACTGTGACATTTCACCTTTCTTTTCTCCTATTTTCCTTTATTTTTATAAATAAAATGTCAAATAATGCCTCTTCCCTTTTAAATGCATTTTCCTTTGTCAATTTCCTCTTAGCCATAATAAACCGAAGTGACACCCACTAAGATGTTTTTCCCACCATTCAACTTGGAATATGTGTCCAATGACCTTGGTCTTATATATATAATATATATATATATATTATATATATATATATATGATATAGGAGAAGAGAGAGAGAGAAGAGGAGAGAGAGAGAGACAAGAGGACATGAATTTTAACGGGTTTGTACATACCCCCCCCCCCCCCCCTTGGGGAACACCATCCCCAGTGTTCAATGACACATATAAACCATCAAACCACTGAAAACAAAACATACTATCTATAGATATTTATAACTCAACTCGTTGCAGTATTTACAACATATCAACTACTAAAAACTTGACAATCATACAATTTACTGGAGCTTTCTAACACAACTCATTACAATATTTACAATGCTAACCACATATACACTGATACACATTTGCTTCAACCAGCAAATGATCATATTTTCTATGGAGCTTTATAAATCCATATTGATATAGTATTTACAATAATCTACACATATACATATGCACATTTTTTGTAACCAACAAATAAAAGGATATAATGTTTGCATCCACAACAAGGGAATCTAGAGGCTCACAGGTACAACCTCAAAGTAATACCAGGATTCACCTCCTTTCCAAGAAGTCTAGAATCCACTGCCAAATTTAAGCCTACATCTAATGTCCAACGCTATGATCCTACGCTACTATATCCTCAGTGAATAGTTATAGGCTTATTTTTCGAGGGAACACTCCCAATGTGCATCTAATTCCATCTGGTAATGCTAATGACCAAAACAAATCCATTCCCTGGCCTTCCCTTCTCTGCTACACAGTCCCTCGGGTAATCTAGTCACCCCCTTCTGTGCAGTCACTCACTTTCCAAGTTCGCCGACATCCCCTATCCCAAGCAATCCATCCCTTGAAAAAGTTTCCTCACATTGGAAGGTCCAAAAACTAAGGCATATCCCTGCCTGAAAAGAATCATATCGGTCATAGCATGTTCATGGAAACCGATGGACACTATTGGGTGCCAGTGTCCCACAATGACCCTACTCCTAAAGTGCTTTACCAACATACCGCTACTTGTTTCAGTTCATTTCACTGTTGTTTCTAATTCTTGCAGTCAGTTTCAACCACCCCAAACTGGACTTTTCCATGCTTTCCTGTACCAAGAACATAACTCCCATTAGAGTAAAAAAAAATTGAAATAAATTCAAATCATACCTCATCGATGGCCCGTTAATAAGGTACACTTGCAATTTTGTTTACTTCCTATCACAACAAGTCAAACCAGTTGTTTGATTATATCATCATGTATAAACATATCACATCTGGTTAGCTCAAAACACAACCATCATAATAAAAATCATGAATCACATACAATCATCATAAACCATAATCATAAATCACATTTAACCACCATAAATCAGAATCATAGATTACATGCATAATAAAACTGAAATAAAATACAGATACTTATCCTTTAATTGGTCCTTTGCTTCTACCTTTGTCTTTCCCGTACACACATTGGATCAATCACCACATCCAAAAAGTAGCTAGTACCTTCTCTCCTCTTCAATCACGTACACATACACACAATATACATCACAACACATACACCTACACTTGGTGTACAACACAACACAATACATACACCTACACCTAATGTACAACACAATACATATACGTACACAGAGTACAACACAAAAAATACACGTCACAATACAACGGCTACACAATCCCCATAACACAATAACACAATACCACATGTGCACAATACCGCAATACCACATGTACATATTGCCATCTGCACAACATGTACATAGACCTACATGTACACAACACCACCTACACAATGTGTACATAACACCACTTGTACACAACACCACATGCACGAAGTGTACACAACAACACATGCACACAACACCCCATGTACAACATGTACACAACACCACATGCACACAACACCACATGTACATTCATGCACACAACATGGCATGTTTATAGCACCACATATACAACATGTACACAATGCCATATGTACACAGTGTCACATATCCAACATGCACAAAGCACCATATGTACACAACACCACATATCCAACATGCACAAAACACTGCATATCCAACATGTGCACAACACCATCTGTACAAAGTACTGCATAAACAACATGTAAACAACACCATATATACACAACACCACATGTATACAACACCATATGTATACAACACCACATGTATACAACATCACATGTATAACATGTACAATATGTACAACATATACACAATAGTAGTATTGCACATCCAAAGGCTACATTATCTCTACCAAGCACCCTTGCTTCTATTTTCTTTCCACCATCCATGCTTTCCCTAGCATGTCGCAGATCACATTGCTTTCATTCTACTGATGTATCCCTCGACATTACCCGCCATAACATAGACAATATAATCACATAATATCAATTCGTATCCACATGATACTGACCTCATATATTGGTCAAAGCTACTCTTCCCACTTGATTCCTCATAGCCAAGAACCTCTTCATGTCATTCACCTGAATAAGAAATCATTCCTCCACAAGAACGATCCCTGACAACCCCGTCAGACAGTGACATAGATACATAGATACAGACATATATATAAACACTAGCATAAAACAATCATGATCCTGTTAGACAAAAACATACATACATACATATATACCTATATAAACATCAACATAATCATGATCACAACATAATTACCAGCTATCATAAGGTCAATGTTAAGAGGACTCCCTTTATCCATGCACAAAATTGAGAATAACAATTCCCAACACATCCAAGGCATCTAACACCTCATATCCATTCACTTTAAATTTCCTGATGCATTTCTCATCTTTGTATTGTCACCGTCCATTTATCCCAATGGACCAACTAGTCCAACTGGTTGTCATATTCTTACCTTCAGTTGCCCTTATACATGCACCAAGCTTCATTTGAGTCTTACATTACCTGTTAGGTTTCACACAACTCTCCCTGAGCTCCATTAACTTTCTCCTTCCCAAACCAATTCCTAATACTCTCAAAACATAAAAGTCAATAACAATAAAGCAAAGAATAAAACCATGAAAACCAATTACAATATGACACGGTCACAAACAAAGTGGCAAGGCCTTGCACCAAACACAATCAAAACCCATAATCAAGATCAAACAGATCACAAAATATCACATGCACAAAACTAGCAACAAACACCATGAATCAATCCCCTTGGGTTCCCAATGCCTCCAAAGGAAAGCTCAACCCGACCCTTGTTCGAGATTTCATGGAAGACTCTTTTTCCATGTAATTCCCTGCATCATACTACCATAAGTAGGTAATTGCCAATGCATGAATAAACATAATCAGCATACTAGTTACCTTACCTTATTATGCCAAGCACACGACCTTGTAACTTGACGGATCTAGCTATAACTAGAAACTAGATAATATAAATGTCAAATACATGTTCATGTCTATAGCACATACCTGCATAATGTCAGACAAAATCAAGTTTAAGGAGACTTCCTGTATGCAAAGCACTCATTTGTTTGGAACTGGGGTTTCCAAAAATTGCCAAAGGAATTCTTACCCAATTCCTTCCTTTTAACTTTTTCCTTGCTGCAATTGAGTCAGTTACTATGTGTTGTCACATCACCCAATTATTATTTATATAAACACATCAACTATGACATGGTCACACTAATACCAAGGATGTTTCCCTGCAACTATTCACATATGTCAATCATATGTTCCAAAGACCAAGACATCATATCTTTTAATTTGAAATCAACATTTACCAAGACTAACAACCATGTCATAATCAACAGTCAACTCGCAGTCATAAGCCATAATACTACAACTATCACCCACTTACACTTAAGTGCATATCAGTTGTCTCAACACATAATGCGTTAGTACCATCATCTTAAAATAAGATCATTCCTTCATGCAATCTTATAGACACATACCCATATCATGCAATTAATCAAACATTCAAACAACCTATAAACATAACATGTTAGATAAACCAAATAGATGACATAATCAAACTTATACCTCAATGTATCTCAAGGAAGGCTATCACACTCGTACAAATCAGTCCAAATTAGTATGACATAATATTGCAAGAATACCAACTCATACCTAAATATCATAACCATAACCATCTACACGGGCCAATTAGGATTAGCACGATACATATAACATCAAGATCTTAGTTGCAATGACCATAATCATCACATGTATGACTGCAATGCATATAACAATAAGTGCTACCACGCATGACTAACCGACACATGTGCATATGACCGCACTGATTATCTAACATCTATCATGCATGAAACCATAACAACAATCAAATGACATGCATGTACATAACCATAATGCTTATAACAATTATTAACCAACATACCTGCATGCCAAACATACAAACATGTATTACGATCTCCTCTTACCCCAAGGTCCAGTGTCGCAACCATTAGAGAAATTTTGAGGTCTAAAATGGGCCTCCTAAGACAAATGTACAACCAAAATAAACTTTATAAGAACCAATAGGATTCAAGATGATGATTTCATCCATGGGGGATGATTCACCATTTTTGGATTAAAAAGGTAAAAATAATAAAATAATAAAATTAATTTTCAACTTATCTCCCTAAGGTTTTACTCAAATTTTGAGTGGTAGTACTTGTTGGATGAAAAATTTAATTCCTCATCCAAGGAGTACCCATGTTGCAATCTTTAGATGGACCCTGTTATACGAAAAATGAGAAATACATGAAAAAATGTGATTGCAATCATGTATTTCTCATTTTTCGTGTAGCAAGGTCCATCAAAAGTATCCAACGTGGGTACTCCTTGGACGAGGAATCAAATTCTACTTCCAACGAATGTTCCTGCTCGAAATTTGAGTAAACCCATGGGGAGATAAGTTGAAAAAATAGTTTTTCCTTTTTTCCCTCTAAAATTTGATGATTTAATCTAATCTTATTTTATTATTTCCACCATTATTTTAAAATTTCCTTAGGAGACCCATTTTAAACCTCAAAATTCCTCTAATGTTCACTTTGATGATCTGCATCTCCTAGTCTATCTCATCCAACACATCAGCATCATAACATACCAACAGTATCATGATGACATAAGCTACATGCATTGACCTCATGCATGACAACCATGCCATTAATAGTGCATGTGTAACAACATATAAACATTGACATGCATAATAAATGCATATACAACCTACATGCATTCATGAAAAGCACATCCCAACAATGACATCATCAACTCCTACATGGAAACACAACTATAACAAGGACCATCACCATGCATACATAACAAGCACATATACAACCTTCATGCATGCATGAAAAACCCATTCTACCCATCCATTCCAAGTGTTGAAACATGATCTGATACCACTATGTGGTATCAGATAACACCTAAAGAGGATAGAAACCAAACATTCCCCAAAGAGAACATAACTCACTCTAATACCACTTTGTAACACCCTCCTCCCACATTTACCCAAGTTACCGACTAGCCTGGGTAAACATGTGATGACGAGATACTATGATATGATTCGACCTCCTGGATCACCTTAAGGAAGTGGAACCAATAGACCAACACTTTATAAACCTCCCTCAGGTGATGCAGGACCCTCAGAAGATAACCAACCACTCTAGGTGCCCAACCCCTAAGTTAAATCATCTTTTCACTTAACTAGTCCCCCAGTCGCTCCCAAGACAAACTCTCCAAATGACTAAAACCCTCCTATTGCTCCCATGACAATAAATCCATGTGAATATAGTATTTTTTAGGTAGTTCTGTGCTAGAAACCCTGGATTCTGGGCCAATTTTTCAGCTTTAGAACTTAGGCCTATGCCCAGAACTTCATGAGACTTCTAGAAATGATAAATAACATTGGAACAATGCTACTAATGCAAAAAATTGAACAAGGACTTGACCTTACCCTTACCAACCATGACAAGCATTACGTCAAACATTTCATGAACATGTAATCTACATGTCATAACAATATATCTAAACATAGTGGCCTCATACTTATCTGAGAATTGTCAAGAAGTTTGATGCCCTCTCACAATAGTTGCCTTATCATTTATTAGGTCATACAGAAATTATTCATTCATTTACTAATCAAAACATGATAAGAACCATGACTAAGATCTATCATAAACCATGATTATAACCAGTAGAATAACAATAATAGAACAACCATTAAAGCCACATGATAATAAGTACATTTACACATAAAACAAAAGAGGAAAAGAGCTCTTATTAACATATGAAAAAGTCAACCAAGTTAGGGACTTCCGCGTACCACTTGACCATAGATTGGGTTGAACCAAATATTTCTTTCAACTAATCACCCTCATGCCATATTCCAAGAATGAATGTGGGACTCACAACACAACCCACCAAAGCTTCCTCATGCTTTACTGTGTATCCTGGTAAGGGCTTCCTAGGCCCAAACAATAAAGATACACTACAGGCTTTACCACAATCCTGCCATATACTGGTCAAGGGATCACTAGGCCTAAACAAGCATGGATGCCTCTAGATCTCTCCACTTAAACCATGATTATTTGTCATCTCTACCCTCTAGATTTATTGTGTATCTTACCATTACCGGTTAAGGGGTTCCTAGGCCTAGCGAGAGTATTCATAATTAGGATTTACTGTGTCCCGACATTACCGTTCAAGGGATTCCTAGGCCTTGTGATTTTCTTGAGACCACCCCACTCAGTTTTGAAACCATATGGAAATAAAGCTTAAACAAGTAAGAAAAAACCACATCACACCATGGCTATCCGAAAATGGAAAGGAAAGGTTGAAAAAACACTATCACACCTAGAAAAACCCATGCCAATGACATCAAGAGAACCAAGAACACACATGCATGTGCCATGCATGCTAAAACTAGCAAGGAAATCATACATGCAACTCGATGCCTGCAAGTAATCCTGTTATAGTTGCTTGATCAAACTCTTCCTTTCTTGATCTTTGCTTCCCTTTGCTTTCTCACCCTTCCTTTGCCTTCCTTCCTCCAATGTTGGAGTTCTCTAAGAATACTCTAAGTGTTCAAGAGTATGAGAAAGTAGAGAGAATAGAGAGAGAGCTCCAAAACCGAACTGAAAAAAGGTTAAACTAACAAAAAGCCATGAATTCATCCTCGTAATCCTTTTTTATCAATGAGGCCTCTATTTTCTTTGATTTCCATTATTTTCCTTCATTTTCCTCCTCACATGCAACCTGTGACATTTCACCTTCCTTTTCTCCTATTTTCCCTTATTTTTATAAGTAAAATGCCAAATAATTCCTCTTGCCTTTTAAATGTCTTTACCTTTGCCAATTTCCTCTTAGCCATAATAAACTAAAGTGACACCCACCAGAATGTTTTTCCCACCATTCAGCTTGGAATATGTGTCCCATTACCTTGGTCTTATATGTTTTTTTACATGAATTTTTAACCAGTGCTGTGTTGATGCCTCGAAAATCGCTGCAACAACACTGGGGGATAACCACCCGGTCCGGACCTTAAAGCAGCTCCTTTTCCATTTGGTGTGGTGGCTCCGACTAGTTTAACTAAGTCCAGTTACCTTCTCCCTATCGCTATTGGTTTATGATGTATCTTTAACTACCAATAGACAGGGATATCAGATCACTTCTTCTTGCTGATCAAGCAAGAGAATGACCTTTAAGCTGATTTGGGTTCAGCCAAGCCACAACTAAAGTTTTGCCTCTTTGAGAAGAGGACTTAAAAATGTAGAATTTAATCTAAATGCAGGCTTATTCTATAATGAAATAAAAAAGAAACTAATCCTAATCCTATCTTAATTAGATAGATATAGATCTAACCCAACTAAGAGCAAGATAATTAAAGTATTGGGATTTAAATATGTCTTATTTATAATGAATATCTAGTTAATGAAGTAGTTCAATTAACTGATATTATGGATATCAAAACACATCCTATTGAGACCTTTTAACTGAAATAATAAACCAACAACACTTAGGAAATAGTTCACATAAATGATATTGATTATCAAATCAGTAAATCCAATAATTAAACAATAATATGTGGAAATAGTTCACAACCATTCAATAAATCAGTTTTAATAAGACAGATTTCTGAGTAAATAGTTACTCAGAAATCAGGATTTATTCCATAAGAACAAAGATATATAATAACAACATTGGGACAAATTACCCATATTGACAATAGTGCACAAAACATGAATAAAATGACACATTCTTGTTATCATAAAAATGACACTGATATTTGAAATAGTAGTATTAAAAATACCAATTTATTGCCTCCATTTCTCTGACCTTGGTCTCCAATAGTCCTTTACATTGCTTGAACTTCTGCCTTCAAAACTAGAGCCACAATAGTGCAAACTCTGCCCCTCATACATAATTCAAGATACAAAGGCAAAATCCTCAATAATCCCCAGATCTGAGATTTTCTCTCCTCTCTCCTACAACTCTAAATTCCTATTACATTAGTGCTTTTAGAAGTCTAGAATTGCCGAGGAGAGCCCCCCTTGATTACATTCTTCAATCTGTTATTTATAATATTTGTGAAGGAATTCTTGAGAGGAAAGTTTGTTGAAGAGAAATCTGTCAAATCCAATTTTATTTGCTCAAAATTACAATCTTTAATTACTGGAGCCTTCTCATTGATTGAGATCCTTTTCTCCATTGTTCTTCTATTGTTTTCCTGCAAAAAGAAATCAAAATGAATTAAGATGCAACAATAAAATCTAAATATCATTTCTGGAATTAAAATAAATTCAATCAAATTCAATTAAATAAATAATTGAAAATAAAATGTAAGCTTTCAATTGATGCATGGGATGGTTTGATTGGCCAAGGACATCATTGATGAGTAAATCTACAATTAGAAGAGGCTTGGACAAATGAAAATAAAACTCATAAAATTGATTTTTGTTTTCAAAATTCGGAGCTTGATTTTCTGCCTGATTTTTTATCCAATAAATGACCAAATCTTTTAGTGAAATCTCCTCAGAAATATTCTCCTTGATTTTCTCTTTCCAATGAGCCGTCCTGGGCTTCATTTGGCCAAGTATAACTCAATTTATGAGCCTTCAAAGTTGATGGGTCAAATCTGGGATGAATCTGGAAATTCTGTTGCTGGGCTAAAAATATTGTAATTAAAGACTAATCCTAAATTAGTCTCTAATTAATTCTAATTTAATTGCTAATTATAAACTAAACTAATTGTTAATTAATATTAA